>JARQOD010002231.1:0-81237 GCA_033576555.1 Oophaga sylvatica
ATGTACACAGTGACTGCACCAGCAGAATAGTGAGTGCAGCTCTGGAGTATAATACAGCATGTAACTCAGGAGCAGTAATGTAATGTATGTACACAGTGACTGCACCAGCAGAATAGTGAGTGCAGCTCTGGAGTATAATACATGATGTAACTCAGGATCAGTAATGTGTGTACACAGTGACTGCACCAGCAGAATAGTGAGTGCAGCTCTGGGGTATAATACAGGATGTAACTCAGGATCAGTAATGTAATATATGTATACAGTGACTGCACCAGCAGAATAGTGAGTGCAGCTCTGGAGTATAATACAAGATGTAACTCAGTATCAGTAATGTAATGTATGTACACAGTGACTGCACCAGCAGAATAGTGAGTGCAGCTCTGGGGTATAATACAGGATGTAACTCAGGATTAGTAATGTAACATATGTACACAGTGACTGCACCAGCAGAATAGTGAGTGCAGCTCTGGAGTATAATACAGGATGTAACTCAGGATCAGTAATGTAATGTATGTACACAATGACTGCACCAGCAGAATAGTGAGTGCAGCTCTGGAGTATAATACAAGATGCAACTCAGTATCAGTAATGTAATGTATGTACACAGTGACTGCACCAGCAGAATAGTGAGTGCAGCTCTGGAGTATAATACAGGATGAAACTCAGGATCAGTAATGTAATGTATGTACACAGTGACTGCACCAGCAGAATAGTGAGTGCAGCTCTAGAGTATAATACAGGCGGTTACTCAGGATCAGTAATGTAATGTATGTACACAGTGACTGCACAAGCAGAATAGTGAGTGCAGCTCTGGAGTATAATACAGGATGTAACTCAGGATCAGTAATGTAATGTATGTACACAGTGACTGCACAATCAGAATAGTGAGCGCAGCTCTGGAGTATAATACAGGATGTAACTCAGGATCAGTAATGTAATGTATGTACACAGTGACTGCACCAGCAGAATAGTGAGTGCAGCTCTGGAGTATAATACAGGATGTAACTCAGGATCAGTAATGAAATGTATGTACACAGTGACTGCACCAGCAGAATAGTGAGTGCAGCTCTGGAGTATAACACAGGAGGTAACTCAGGATCAGTAATGTAATGTATGTACACAGTGACTGCACCAGCAGAATAGTGAGTGCAGCTCTGGAGTATAATACAGGATGTAACTCAGGATCAGTAATGTAATATATTACACAGTGACTGCACCAGCAGAATAGTGAGCGCAGCTCTGGAGTATAATACAGGATGTAACTCAGGATCAGTAATGTAATATGTACACAGTGACTGCACCAGCAGAATAGTGAGTGCAGCTCTGGAGTATAACACAGGAGTAACTCAGGATCAGTAATGTGATGTATGTACACAGTGACTGCACCAGCAGAATAGTGAGTGCAGCTCTGGAGTATAATACAGGATGTAACTCAGGATCAGTAATGTGATGTATGTACACAGTGACTGCACCAGCAGAATAGTGAATGCAGCTCCGGAGTATAATACAGGATGTAACTCAGGATCAGTAATGTGATGTATGTACACAGTGACTGCACCAGCAGAATAGTGAGTGCAGCTCTGGAGTGTAATACAGGAGGTAACTCAGGATCAGTAATGTATGTACACAGTGACTACACCAGCAGAATAGTGAGTGCAGCTCTGGGTATAATACAGGATGTAACTCAGGATCAGTAATGTAATGTATGTACACAGTGACTGCACCAGCAGAATAGTGAGTGCAGCTCTGGGGTATAATACAGGATGTAACTCAGGATCAGTAATGTATGTACACAGTGACTGCACCAGCAGAATAGTGAGTGCAGCTCTGGGGTATATGTTATGTTACGGTAGCTGAGGAGTGCAGGTAAAAAAGGAAATACACCAGAGCAGTTGGAAACTATGAGATTGCAGTACCCTGACTAACCACCGCAACTAGAGGCAGCCGTGGAGCGTTCCTACGTTGGTCCTAGACGCCTCGTCACAGCCTGAGAAACTAACTACACCTAAAGATAGAAATAGGAAAGCTATCGCCCCGGAGCAGAACCCCAAAGATAATAGAAAGCCCCCAAACATGTAATGGCGGTTAGACAAGAGGAAATACTGACACAGAAAGAAAATAGAATGAGCAAACGCTGGGGCCCAAACTATCTAAATAGAAAAGGACAGGAAGGGTACTTACTGCAATCCCAGAAAACCCTGAAAAACACCAACTCTACTAATTTCAAAATCACCTGAGATCACACGACCTCTACCACCTAAATTAGTTCTCTGGTGTAACAAAAACAGCAGCCACCGAAAAACTGGAAAAAGCAAAAGTACAAAACACAGTGGCTGAACCAAACTGAGAGGGCAAAAGCCCCCGGAGGGGACCCAGAAGGTCCCCACAGAAGTGCAGGACAAAATGCAAAAATATAGCAAAAACACAAAATAAGAAATTGTCTTATCTGATAGCAGAGATGCAGACACGACACAGCAGGCTACAAGGGAAACTGGAAAGAAGGATTCAGACCAGAACAATTGGTCACCGGCAACCCTGATGGGAAAATGATTCCCTTAAATAAGACCAATCAGTAACACCTGATTCCCAATCCTCACTAGTACCGCTTGTAACCACCAGAGGGAGCCTCTGCTCAGAACTCATCTCAAACCCATTCACAACAGTACCCCCCCTTGAGGAGGGGTCACCGAACCCTCATTTGAGCAACCAGGTCGGTCAGGATGAGTTCTATGATACGCACGGATAAGTCTCTAGCATGGATGTCCGAAGCAAACACCCAAGAATTATCTTCCTGACCATAACCTCTCCATTTAACCAAATACTGGAGTCTTCGTCTAGAAAAAAAGAGAATCCAATATTTTCTCAACCACATACTCCAGATTGCCCTCAACCAAAACAGGGTCAGGAGGCACAGCAGCAGGAACCACTGGCTCAACAAACCTCTTCAACAAGGACTTGTGGAACACGTTATGGATCTTAAATGTCCCCGGAAGAAGCAAACGAAAAGAAACAGGATTAATAATCTCCATGATCTTATAAGGTCCAATGAACCTAGGCTTAAATTTAGGAGATGCTACTCTCATAGGAATATTCTTTGAGGACAACCAGACCAAGTCCCCCACTTCAAACCGAGGACCATCAGTCCTATGCCGGTTAGCAAACCGCTGGGCCTTCTCCTGAGAGAGGGACAACCTCTCCACTACCTGGTCCCAAATCTGCTGCATGCGCTCAACAACAGAGTCAACACCTGGACAGACAGAAGCCTCCGTCTGTCCTGAAGAAAATCGAGGGTGAAACCCAGAATTACAGAAAAACGGAGACATCAAAGTGGCAGAGCTAGCCCTATTATTAAGAGCAAACTCAGCCAAAGGCAAAAAAGAGACCCAGTCATCCTGATCAGCAGACACAAAGCATCTTAGATAAGTCTCCAATGTCTGGTTTGTTCTCTCAGTTTGACCATTGGTCTGAGGATGAAATGCCGAGGAGAAAGACAATTGAACACCCAGTTTAGAACAAAAAGTCCTCCAAAATCTGGAAACAAACTGGACTCCTCTGTCAGACACAATGTTCTCAGGAATGCCGTGTAAACGAACCACGTGCTGAAGGAACAACGGCACCAATTCAGAGGAGGAAGGCAACTTACGTAATGGCACAAGATGTATCATTTTGGAAAACCTATCACAAATTACCCAGATGGTGGTCATTCTCTGAGAAACAGGAAGATCGGAAATGAAATCCATAGAGATATGGGTCCATGGTCTCTTGGGCACAGGCAATGGCATCAACAAACCACTAGAGCGAGAGCAAGGCTTGGAGCGAGAGCAAGTCCCGCAGGACTGCACAAATTCCCTGACATCGCGAGACAAGGTAGGCCACCAAAAGGACCGACTAACCAAGTCTCTGGTACCAAAAATTCCGGGATGCCCAGCCAATGCGGAACAATGAATCTCAGACATCACACTCTTTTTCCATTGGTCCGGGACAAACAATTTTCCAACAGGGCAGCGCTCGGGCCTATCCTCCTGACACCCCTCCAGAGCAAGTCTCAAATTGGGCGAGATGGCGGAAAGAACTACACCCTCCTTCAAAATAACAGAGGGATCAGATAGCTCAGGAGAGTCCGCAAGGAAACTCCTCGAGAGGGCATCTGCCTTAACATTCTTAGTGCCAGGAAGAAAGGAAACCACAAAATTAAAACGTGTGAAAAACAAGGCCCACCTGGCCTGTCTAGGATTGAGTCGCTTGGCAGATTCCAGATAGACCAGATTCTTATGGTCCGTAAGGACCACCACCTGATGTTTGGCTCCCTCCAGCCAATGTCTCCACTCTTCAAAAGCCCACTTCATGGCCAATAACTCCCGATTACCCACGTCATAATTACGTTCAGTAGGAGAAAATTTTCGAGAGAAAAAGGCACAAGGGTTACTTTTAGAGGTCTCTGGATCTTTTTGGGACAAAACGGCACCTGCCCCAATTTCAGAGGCATCAACCTCCACCTGAAATGGCAGAGAAACATCAGGCTGCCGTAGAACAGGAGCAGAAGTGAATCTCTGCTTAAGTTCCTGAAACGCAGAGACTGCCTCAGGAGGCCAATTCACCACATCAGAACCCTTTCTGGTCAAATCAGTTAATGGTTTAACAATAACAGAGAAATTACCAATAAATTTACGATAAAAATTGGCAAAACCCAAAAATCTCTGAAGAGCCTTTAATGAAGTAGGTTGGACCCAATCACAGATGGCCTGAACCTTGACCGGGTCCATTTCAATAACAGATGGGGACAAAATGAATCCCAGAAATGAGATCTTCTGTACGCCAAAAAGACACTTTGATCCCTTCACATACAGAGCATTCTCTCTCTCAAAATCTGGAATACAGTTCGAACATGTTTCACATGAGAGTCCCAGTCATTAGAAAAAATCAAGATATCATCCAAATAAACAATCAGAAACTTGTCCACAAAATCCCTGAAAATGTCATTCATGAAGGACTGGAAGACGGAAGGAGCATTAGTGAGCCCAAAGGGCATCACAAGGTACTCAAAATGCCCTTCAGGGGTGTTAAATGCCGTCTTCCATTCATCCCCGTGCTTAATGCGAATAAGGTTATACGCCCCCCTGAGGTCAAGCTTGGTAAACCAAGTAGCGTTTTTCACCCTGGAAAACAGGTCAGAAATCAAGGGTAACGGGTATTGATATTTCACAGTAATATTGTTCAAGAGACGATAATCAATACACGGCCTTAATGAACCATCTTTTTTGGCCACAAAGAAAAAACCGGCACCTAAGGGTGAAGAGGATGGTCTGATATGACCCTTCTCCAATGATTCCTTGATATAAGACCGCATAGCGTCATGTTCAGGTACAGACAAGTTAAAAAGGCGACCCTTAGGGAATTTACTACCTGGCACTAATTCAATAGCGCAGTCATAGCTCCTATGGGGAGGTAAGGATGCAGATTTACTTTCGCTAAACACATCAGAAAAATCAAACAAAAAGTCAGGAACATCCTCAGCCTGGGGGGAGGCAGAAAAAACAGGAGTGTTGGTATTAACACATTGGCAGCCCCAACTGGTTACAGACACAGATTTCCAATCCAAAACAGGATTATGAGACTGTAACCAAGGGAAACCCAGCACGATAATGTCATGCAGATTATATAGAACCAAAAATTTGCAGCACTCCTGGTGATCAGGTTCAACCCTCATTATCACCTGAGTAGAAAACTGGGGTTTATTCTCAGCCAAAGGGGTAGAATCGATCCCCAGTAGGGGAATAGACTTCTGTAGGGGTATCAAGGGAAATCCACAACGTTTAGCAAAATCATAATCCATCAGGTTAATAGCTGCTCCAGAATCAACGAAAGCCTGAGCAGAAAATGAGGACAGAGAGCATATCAGAGTGACAGTTAATAAAAACTTAGTCTGAACACTACCCAAGACAACTGAGCGTGCAAAATGTCTTCCCCGCTTAGGGCAGACTGAAATAGCATGAGAGGCATCACCACAGTAGAAACATAACCCATTGCGCTTTCGAAACTCATGACGCTGTGCCCCAGACACCACTCCATCACACTGCATGGGCTCAGCAGCTGGCTCACAAGGCAACACCACTCCACGCATACTTCTCCGCTCACGCAAACGTCTGTCAATTTGAATCGCTAATGACATAGAATCATTGAGACCAGAGGGGACAGGGAATCCCACCATAATATCCTTTACATTATCTGACAGACCCTTCCGGAAAAGGGATGCCAAAGCGTCGTCATTCCATTTGGTCAGGACTGCCCACCTACGGAATCTCTGACAGTATAACTCAGCGTCCTCAAGCCCCTGATTTAATGCCAACAAGGCTTTTTCAGCTTGATCAGTGACATTAGGCTCATCGTACAATAACCCCAAAGCCTGAAAAAATGCATCAACATCACTCAAAACAGGATCCCCAGGTATCAGGGAAAAAGCCCAATCCTGAGGATCGCCGCGCAGGAGAGAGATGATAATTTGAACCTGCTGCGCTGCGTTTCCTGAGGACTTAGATTTTAAGGCAAGAAACAATTTACAATTATTTTTGAAATTCTGAAACTTCGCTCGATCCCCTAAAAACAAATCTGGCATGGGGATCCTAGGTTCCACAACAGGCAACCTAGCAAGATAGATAGCAATACTCCGAACCTCAGTGGCAAGCTGATCCACACGGCCAGACAACTGTGCAAACTCCATTGGGAGAAAAGATCCTCCCCAGCACCCAGAGATACAGAGGAAAAAAAAAAAATGCAACAAACAGAAAAATATCTCTGACAACTTTTCTTCCTTCAAAATATTTTTTCCCTTCTGTGAGTACCATACAATTTTTATGGCCGGTGATACTGTTATGTTACGGTAGCTGAGGAGTGCAGGTAAAAAAGGAAATACACCAGAGCAGTTGGAAACTATGAGATTGCAGTACCCTGACTAACCACCGCAACTAGAGGCAGCCGTGGAGCGTTCCTACGTTGGTCCTAGACGCCTCGTCACAGCCTGAGAAACTAACTACACCTAAAGATAGAAATAGGAAAGCTATCTGCCCGGAGCAGAACCCCAAAGATAATAGAAAGCCCCCAAACATGTAATGGCGGTTAGACAAGAGGAAATACTGACACAGAAAGAAAATAGAATGAGCAAACGCTGGGGCCCAAACTATCTAAATAGAAAAGGACAGGAAGGGTACTTACTGCAATCCCAGAAAACCCTGAAAAACACCAACTCTACTAATTTCAAAATCACCTGAGATCACACGACCTCTACCACCTAAATTAGTTCTCTGGTGTAACAAAAACAGCAGCCACCGAAAAAACTGGAAAAAGCAAAAGTACAAAACACAGTGGCTGAACCAAACTGAGAGGGCAAAAGCCCCCGGAGGGGACCCAGAAGGTCCCCACAGAAGTGCAGGACAAAATGCAAAAATATAGCAAAAACACAAAATAAGAAATTGTCTTATCTGATAGCAGGAGATGCAGACACGACACAGCAGGCTACAAGGGAAACTGGAAAGAAGGATTCAGACCAGAACAATTGGTCACCGGCAACCCTGATGGGAAAATGATTCCCTTAAATAAGACCAATCAGTAACACCTGATTCCCAATCCTCACTAGTACCGCTTGTAACCACCAGAGGGAGCCTCTGCTCAGAACTCATCTCAAACCCATTCACAACAGGTATAATACAGAATGTAACTCAGGATCAGTAAATGTATGTACACAGTGACTACACCAGCAGAATAGTGCGTGCAGCTCTGGGGTATAATACAGGAGGTAACTCAGGATCAGTAATGTATGTACACAGTGACTGCACCAGCAGAATAGTGAGTGCAGCTCTGGAGTATAATACAGGATGTGTTATGTTTCGGTAGCTGAAGAGAAATAGCAAAAATAGCCAAAGTGGCAATACACCAGAGAGGCTGGAAACTACTGGGTTGCAGAACCCTAAACTAACCGCAACACTAGAAGTAGCCGTGGAGCGTACCTACGGTGATCCTAGGAGCCTCGTCACAGCCGGAGAGATAACTACACCTAAAGGCAGAAAGATGAAAGCTAACTGCCCCGTAGCAGAACCCCCAATGAAATAGGAAGCCCCCAAACATGTAATGGCGGTTAGACAAGAAGAAAATACGAACACAGACAGAAAATAGAATGAGCAAACGCTGGGGCCCAATTCTGTCTAGATAGAAAATTATAGGAAAGAATTCTGACTGCAACCCAAAAAACCCTGACAAAAATACCAACACTTCTGATTAACAAAAATCCTGAGATCACACGATCTCTACCACCTAAATCAGATCTCTGGTGTAACACACAGCAATTCAGCAAAAAAAAGTGACACAGGAACAGAGCAAAAGTGCAAACACAAACTGAGCACAAATGCAGCGCCAGGCCCCAAAAGGGGACCAGGCTGAAGTCCACTGCAAGGCAGAGAACCAGAAAGCAAAATCCAACCAGAGGAAAAAAAAAACAAGTCACTTAACTGAATGAAAGCACAAATGCAAGCTGAGCTCCAACCAAGACCTGGAAGAACAATTGATTACTGGCAAGGCTGATGGGAGTTCTGGTCACTTATATCAGACCATTCAGACCCAGCTGAAAGCCATTCAGCAATTGGTTCATTATCCTCAGCAACCACCGGAGGGAGCCCCAGCTCCGAAGTCGCCTCCAACGTGTTCACAACAGTACCCCCCCTTGAGGAGGGGTCACCGAACCGTCACTTGCACAACCAGGCCGATCAGGATGAGCTCAATGATAGGCACGGATCAGTCTCCTAGCATGGATGTCCGAAGCAAACACCCAAGAATTGTCCTCTTGACCATAACCTCTCCACTTAACCAAATACTGGAGTTTCCGTCTAGCAAAACGAGAATCCAATATTTTCTCAACCACATACTCCAAATTGCCCTCAACCAAAACAGGGTCGGGAGGCGCAGCCATAGGAACCACTGGCTCGACAAACCTCTTCAATAAAGACTTGTGGAACACGTTATGGATCTTAAATGTCCCTGGAAGAAGCAAACGGAAGGAAACCGGATAAAGAATTTCCATGATCTTATAAGGTCCAATGAACCTAGGCTTAAATTTTGGAGACGCAACCTTCATAGGGATATTTCTTGAGGACAACCAAACCAAGTCCCCCACTTTAAACCTAGGACCATCAGTCCTATGCCGGTTGGCAAACCGCTGGGCCTTCTCCTGAGAGAGAGACAACCTCTCCACTACTTGGTCCCAAATCTGCTGCATTCGCTCCACAATAGAGTCAACCCCCGGACAGACTGAAGCCTCCGCCTGTCCTGAAGAAAATCGAGGGTGAAACCCAGAATTGCAGAAAAATGGAGACATCAAGGTGGCAGAGCTAGCCCTATTATTAAGAGCAAACTCAGCCAAAGGCAAAAAAGAGACCCAGTCATCTTGATCAGCAGACACAAAACATCTCAGATAAGTCTCCAATGTCTGGTTTGTTCTCTCGGTCCATTGGTCTGAGGATGAAAAGCCGAGGAGAAAGATAACTTAACACCAAGTTTAGAACAAAATGTCCTCCAAAATCTGGAAACAAACTGGACTCCTCTGTCAGACACAATGTTCTCGGGAATGCCGTGCAACCGAACCACGTGCTGAAAGAACAAAGGCACCAATTCGGAAAAGGAAGGTAACTTAGGTAATGGCACAAGATGTATCATCTTGGAAAACCTATCACAAATTACCCAGATAACAGTCATTCTCTGAGAGACAGGAAGGTCAGAAATAAAATCCATAGAGATATGGGTCCATGGCCTCTTGGGCACAGGTAATGGCATTAACAAACCACTAGAGCGAGAGCAAGGCTTGGAGCGAGAGCAAGTCCCACAGGACTGCACAAACTCCCTGACGTCACGAGACAAAGTAGGCCACAAAAAGGACCGACTCACCAAGTCTCTGGTACCAAAAATCCCGGGATGACCAGCCAACGCGGAACAATGAATCTCAGACATCACCACTTCTTCCACTGGTCTGGGACAAACAATTCCCCAACAGGGCAGCGCTCAGGTTTATCCTCCTGACACCCTTCCAGAGCCTGTCTCAAATTGGGCGAGATGGCAGAAAGAACTACACCCTCCTTCAGAATAACAGCAGGATCAGATAACTGGAGAATCCGCAAAGAAACTCCTCGAGAGGGCATCCGCCTTAACATTCTTAGTGCCAGCAAGAAAAGAAACCACAAAATTAAAACGTGTGAAAAACAAGGCCCACCCGGCCTGTCTAGGATTAAGTCGCTTGGCTGACTCGAGATAAACCAGGTTCTTATGGTCCGTGAGGACCACCACCTGATGTTTGGCTCCTTCCAGCCAATGTCTCCACTCTTCAAAGGCCCACTTCATGGCCAATAACTCCCTATTACCTACGTCATAATTACCTTCAGTTGGAAAAAATTTTCGAGAGAAGAAGGCACAAGGGTTACTCTTAGAGGTCTCTGGATCCCTTTGGGACAAAACGGCACCTGCCCCAATCTCAGAAGCATCAACCTCCATCTGAAACGGTAGAGAAACATCAGGCTGCCGTAGAACAGGAGCAGAAATGAATCTCTGCTTAAGTTCCTGAAACACAGAAACTGCCTCAGGAGGCCAATTCACCACATCAGAACCTTTTTTGGTCAAATCAGTCAATGGTTTAACAATACCGGAGATATTACCAATAAATTTGCGATAAAAATTTGCAAAACCCAAAAATCTCTGAAGAGCCTTCAATGAAGGAGGTTGAACCCAATCACAGATGGCCTGAACCTTGACCGGGTCCATTTCAATAACAGACGGAGACAAAATGAATCCCAGAAATGAGATCCTCTGTACGCCAAAAAGACACTTTGATCCCTTCACATACAGTGCATTCTCTCTCAAAATCTGGAACACAGTCCGAACATGTTTCACATGAGAGTCCCAGTCATTGGAAAAAATCAAGATATCATCCAAATAAACAATCAGAAATTTATCCACAAAATCCCTGAAAATGTCATTCATGAAGGACTGGAAGACGGAAGGAGCATTAGTGAGCCCAAAGGGCATCACTAGGTACTCAAAATGCCCCTCTGGGGTATTAAACGCCGTCTTCCATTCATCCCCGTGCTTAATGCAAATAAGGTTATACGCCCTCCTGAGGTCAAGCTTGGTAAACCAACTAGCACTTTTCACCCTGGAAAACAGGTCAGAAATCAAGGGTAACGGATATTGATACTTCACAGTAATCTTATTCGAGAGACAATAATCAATACACGGCCTCAATGAACCATCCTTTTTGGCCACAAAGAAAAAAACGGCGCCCAAGGGTGAAGAGGATGGTCTGATATGACCCTTCTCCAATGACTCCTTGATATAAGATTGCATAGCATCGTGTTGAGGTACAGATAAATTAAAAAGGCGACCTTTAGGAAATTTACCACCAGGCACTAACTCAATAGCGCAATCATAGCTCCTATGCGGGGGCAAGGATGCAGATTTACTTTCACTAAACACATCAGAAAAATCAGTCAAAAAGTCAGTGACATCCTGAGACTGGGGAGAGGCAGAAAAAACAGGAGTGTTGGCATTAACACATTGGCAGCCCCAACTGGTTACAGACACAGATTTCCAATCCAAAACAGGATTATGAATCTGTAACCAAGGGAAACCTAGTACAATAATGTCATGCAGATTATACAGCACCAGAAATTTGCAACTCTCCTGATGATCAGGTTCAACCCTCATTATCACCAGAGTAGAAAACTGGGGTTTATTCTCCGCCAAAGGGTAGAATCAACGCACAGTAGGGGAATAGACTTCCGCAGGGGTATCATGGGAAACCCACAATGTTTGGCAAAGTCAAAATCCATCAGGTTAATAGCTGCTACTGATTCAACAAAAGCCTGAGCCGAAAATGTGGACAGGGAGCAAATTTAGGGTAACAGTCAACAGAAATGCAGTCTGAACACTACCCAAGACAACTGAGCGCGCAAAACGTCTTCCCCGCTTAGGGCAGATGGAAATAGCATGAGAGGCGTCACCACAGTAGAAACATAACCCATTGCGCTTACGAAACTCATGACGCCGAGCCCCAGAAGTCACTCCATCACACTGCATGGGCTCAGAAGCTGGCTCACAAGGCAACACTATCTCACGCATACCTCTACGCTCACGCAAACGTCTGTCAATTTGAATCACCAATGACATAGAATCATTGAGACCAGAGGGAGCAGGGAATCACACCATAACGCAGGGTTCGACAAACCCGGGCACCAGGTCAGTGGCGCCTAGAAAATCATGCCTGGCGCCCAGGGAATTAAAGAGGAAAAAAAAAAAATTTTTACTCAGCTGATTAGCAGCTCCTCTTGCGCCGTCTGGATTGCCTCCGCTGCGCCGCGCTGATTGGCTGCCACCATAATTCTGTTTACTGCCACTAGCGGCATGTTTGCTATGGGAGGCAGGGCCGGCGTCAGCACCCGGCATACCCGGCCAAGTGCCGGGGCCCTGAGCAGGCGGGGGGGCCCACTCGCCATCGGGCACCCCGGCGCCCGTTAGCGGAGGAGAGCGGTGTCAGCGCCGCCACTGGCCCCCCCACCCCGCTTGCTCAGGGCCCCGGCAGCAGCTGGCACAATACTTACCTCTCCCCGTACCTCCGCTGCCGCAGCTCCGGGCTCCAGGGGGCGCCTTCTCTTCCTCTCACAGCAGCGCCGCTGAATGACGTCATCATTCAGCGGCCAGCTGTGGCAGAGAGCGCGCAGACGCCGGACAGGTGAGATGTGTGTGTGTGTGTGTGTGTATCAGTGTATGTGTATGTAGTGCGGTGCTTTGTGTGTGTATGTGAGATAGTGCTTGTGTGCTGCGGTGCTGTCTGTGTGATGGTGTGGGGGGAGGGCAGTGATGATGATGATGGGGAGGCATTGATGATAATGGGGAGGCATTGATGATAATGGGGAGGCATTGATGATAATGGGGAGGCATTGATGATAATGGGGAGGCATTGATGATGATGGGGAGACAATGATGATGATGGGGAGGCGATGATGATGATGGGGAGGCGATGATGATGATGGGGAAACAATGATGATGATGGGGAGGCATTGATGATGATGGGCAGGCATTGATGATTATGGGCAGGCATTGATGATGATTGGGAGGCAATGATATGATGAGGAGGCAATGATGATGATGGGCAGGCACTGATGATGATGGGGAGGCCATGATGATGATGGGGAGGCCATGATGATGATGGGGAGGCAATGATCATGATGAGGAGGCAATGATGATGATGGGGAGGCAATGATTATGAAATGAAAAAAAAAATTCTGGCTCCAATATTTTTTAGCTGGCTCTAGATTCTGAAATTTCTGACAGTACAGCTCAGCGTCTTCACGACCCTGATTTAATGCCAACAAGGTCTTCTCAGCCTGATCAGTGACATTAGGTTCATCGCACAACAACCCCAGAGCATCAACATAATTCAAAACAGGATCCCCAGGTGTCAGGGAAAAAGCCCAATCCTGAGGATCGCCGAGCAGGACAGAGATGACAATTTGAACCTGCTGTGCTGCGTTCCCTGAGGACTTAGGCTTCAAGGCAAAAACAACTTACAGTTATTTTTGAAATTCAGAAATTTAGACCGATCCCCCAAAAATAAATCTGGCATGGGAATCCTAGGTTCCACAACTGGCAACCCAGCAAGATAGGTAGCAATACTCCGAACCTCAGTGGCAAGCTGATCCACACGGCCAGACAACTGTGCAAACTCCATTGAGGAAAAGAAAAATTCCTCCTCAGCACCCAGAGAAAAAGAGGGAAAAAATGCAACAGAAAAAAAAAAAAAAATTCTGACAACTCCCTTTTTTCTTTATTACTATTTTTCCCTTCTGTTGAGTACCATATAATTTTCAGTTTGGCCGGTAATACTGTTATGTTTCGGTAGCTGAGGAGAAATAGCAAAAATAGCCAAAGTAGCAATACACCAGAGAGGCTGCAAACTACTGGGTTGCAGGAACCTAAACTAACAGCAACACTAGAAGTAGCCGTGGAGCGTACCTACGGTGATCCTAGACGCCTCGTCACAGCCGGAGAGATAGCTACACCTAAAGGCAGAAAGATGAAAGCTATCTGCCCCGTAGCAGAGTCCCCAAAGAAATAGGAAGCCCCCAAACATGTAATGGCGGTTAGACAAGAAGAAAATACGAACACAGACAGAAAATAGAATGAGCAAACGCTGGGGTCCAATACTGTCTAGATAGAAAAGTATAGGAAAGAATTCTGACTGCAACCCAAAAAACCCTGACAAAAATACCAACACTTCTGATTAACAAAAAACCTGAGATCACACGACCTCTGCCACCTAAATCAGATCTCTGGTGTAACACACAGCAATTCAGCAAATAAAAAGTGACACAGGAACAGAGCAAAAGTGCAAACACAACTGAGCACAAATGCAGCGCCAGGCCCCAAAAGGGGACCCCTCTGAAGTCTACTGCAAGGCAGCAAGCCAGGAAGGAAAATCCAACCAGAGGAAAAAACCAGCAAATCACTTATCTGAATGATAGCAGGAATGCAAGCTGAGCTCCAACCAAGACCTGGAAGAACAATTGATTACCGGCAAGGCTGATGGGAGTTCAGGTCACTTATATCAGACCATTCGGACTCAGCTGAAAGCCATTCAGCAATTGGTTCATTACCCTCAGCAACCACCGGAGGGAGCCCCAGCTCCGAAGTCGCCTCCAACGTGTTCACAACAAGGATGTAACTCAGGATCAGTAATGTATGTACACAGTGACTGCACCAGCAGAATAGTGAGTGCAGCTCTGGAGTATAATACAGGATGTAACTCAGGATCAGTAATGTAATGTATGTACACAGTGACTGCACCAGCAGAATAGTGAGTGCAGCTCTGGGGTATAATACAGGATCAGTACAGGATCAGTAATGTAATGTATGTACACAGTGAATGCACCAGCAGAATAGTGAGTGCAGCTCTGGAGTATAATACAGGATGTAACTTAGGATCAGTAATGTAATTTATGTACACAGTGACTGCACCAGCAGAATAGTGAGTGCAGCTCTGGAGTATAATACAGGATGTAACTCAGGATCTCAGGTGTTTCGTGGTGTCCTTACCTCGCTGTTCTCGTCCTGGAAGAACTTGGTGTTGATCTTCTTGCTGATGATCTGGGTGCGAATATAATCCTTCACCGCCAGGCACAGGCGCATCTGCTCCAGGATGAACTCCACCTTTTCCTTCTTCTCCATGGATCCATAGGTCTCCACCTACAACCAGAGGGGACATTACAGGACTAGGTGACCAGATCCTGCACATAGGGGTCTTTACACGACAGATCAGCGGCCGCCCGTCCGTCGCTGCAGAGGCTGGAGCCATTGTGCTTTCCCCGCACTGACCGGATGCTCCGGCGTCACATCACTGTCCCATGACCATGAGTACGGAGGACCTGCGAGTATGGAGGGTCCTCACCTGGAGCTCCTGCAGGATGGACGCCGCCTCCGTCACTTCTCCGCTCTGCTCCTTGATGGCGGCCAAGGTCTTGGTGAGACGAGCACGTTCTATCTCCACATAGATCTGTATGGGAAGAGTTGTCACTGCGGTCACAACCGCTCTGCTTGCTGTCAGTGAAAGGAAAGTCTCATTGGCTCACCTTCCCCTCGGTGACTGTCCGCAGCGTGTCGATTAACCGCAGCTTGATGGGAAGCTCCATCATCTCCTCCACGTACTTACAGCACTGCTGCACCATCTTGGCCACGGCCTGGGGAGAAACGTCCCAGAGATGAATCATATGATGACAGGACCCCCCATACTTAGAGTGGAGGACCCCAAATATCACACATCCGTGAGGGTCACAGTAGACGGGCGTCGGACCCCCCAACATGAGACACTGATGTACCAGGACATCAATGTGACCCAAAAAAAATATGCCCCCCCCAAGAGAGTTCAGAGGTCACAGTAAGGTGGCGGCACCTGCTTCAGCTGACTCCTCCTCTTTGACAGCAGCATGATGTTCTCATTCAGCAGGTCCCAGTCTTTGGCTTCATAGCACATCTTCACCACGGCCACCAGGATGCGAGACGTGGACACCATGTCAGACGCCTGCAAGATAAGAAGGAACCATGACACCAGGAGACGCTGCTGGGGAACTACAGGGTCCAGCAAGTCATCACCAGGTCACAGGAGTCCAGCAGTGGCCCCTCATCGTACGCACCGTGCGGGTCTGCTTCTCCAGGGACAGCAGGGTCTCGATCACTTCCTGTAGTTTTCCCTCCTGAAACAAAAGAAAAGAAGAATTTAATAAAATATCACATGACCACAAGAAGCTGCGATCACATGACCACGAGGAGCCAAGCGGAGGAGCTGCGATCACGACCCGAGGAGCAAAGCTGAAGAGCTGCGATCACATGACCACGAGGAGCCAAGCGGAGGAGCTGCGATCACATGACCACGAGGAGCCAAGCGGAGGAGCTGCGATCACATGACCCGAGGAGCAAAGCGGAGGAGCTGCGATCACATGACCCCGAGCAGCCGAGCGTAGGAGCTGCAATCACAAGACCCCGAGCAGCCGAGCGGAGGAGCTGCGATCACATCACTCCGAGCGGAGGAGCTGCGATCACAAGACCCCGAGCGGAGGAGCTGCGATCACATGACCATGGACATCTACTAAAAGGATTCAAAGGGGTGGTCCAGAACTTCTCTACCAATATCAGATAAGTGAGGGTCCAGCCTCCCTCTCCCTCCCCACACACACACCGTGGGGGCTGGTTGGAGCTGGAGACGCGCGGATTCAGGACGCTGCAGCCAGAAAACTGATGACGCTCCGAGGTGTCATGTCTGACCGCGGATCTCTGCTGTCAGCAAATGGGAACGTTCCACAATTATCATCCAAATGCTTCAACTCTCATGAATCCCCCCGTAAATTACGGGGCCCCGTCCTTTTGTGCTCCTTCTCCCACTCAGAGCCCCGTCCCACTCAGTCTCTGAGCCTCTTCCTTCTCCCCCCGGTCTCCGAGCCCTCTTCCTTGTCCCCCGGTCTCTGAGCCCTCTTCCTTCTCCACCAGTCTCTGAGCCCTCTTCCTTCTCCACCAGTCTCTGAGCCCTCTTCCTTCTCCACCAGTCTCTGAGCCCTCTTCCTTCTCCACCAGTCTCTGAGCCCTCTTCCTTCTCCACCAGTCTCTGAGCCCTCTTCCTTCTCCACCAGTCTCTGAGCCCTCTTCCTTCTCCACCAGTCTCTGAGCCCTCTTCCTTCTCCACCAGTCTCTGAGCCCTCTTCCTTCTCCACCAGTCTCTGAGCCCTCTTCCTTCTCCACCAGTCTCTGAGCCCTCTTCCTTCTCCACCAGCCTCTGAGCCCTCTTCCTTCTCCACCAGCCTCTGAGCCCTCTTCCTTCTCCACCAGTCACTGAGCCCTCTTCCTTCTCCACCAGTCTCTGAGCCCTCTTCCTTCTCCACCAGTCTCTGAGCCCTCTTCCTTCTCCACCAGTCTCTGAGCCCTCTTCCTTCTCCACCAGTCTCTGAGCCCTCTTCCTTCTCCACCAGTCTCTGAGCCCTCTTCCTTCTCCACCAGCCTCTGAGCCCTCTTCCTTCTCCACCAGTCACTGAGCCCTCTTCCTTCTCCACCAGTCTCTGAGCCCTCTTCCTTCTCCACCGGTCTCTGTGCCCTTCCTTCTTCTCCACCAGTCTCTGAGCCCTCTTCCTTCTCCACCAGTCTCTGAGCCCTCTTCCTTTCTCCACCAGTCTCTGAGCCCTCTTTCTTCTCCACCAGTCTCTGAGCCCTCTTCCTTCTCCACCAGTCTCTGAGCCCTCTTCCTTCTCCACCAGTCTCTGAGCCCTCTTCTTCTTCTCCACCAGTCTCTGAGCCCTCTTCTTCTCCACCAGTCTCTGAGCCCTCTTCCTTCTCCACCAGTCTCTGAGCCCTCCCTTCTTCTCCACCAGTCTCTGAGTCCCCTTCTTCTTTCCTTCTCCCCAGTCTCTGAGCCCTCTTCCTTCTCCACCAGTCTCTTGAGCCCTTCTTCTTCTCCCGTCTCTGAGCCCTCTTCCCTTCTCCACCAGTCTCTGAGCCCTCTTCCTTCTCCACCAGTCTCTGAGCCCTCTTCCTTCTCCACCAGTCTCTGAGCCCTCTTCCTTCTCCACCATCTCTGAGCCCTCTTCTTCTCCACCAGTCTCTGAGCCCTCTTCCTTCTCCACCAGTCTCTGAGCCCTCTTCCTTCTCCACCAGTCTCTGAGCCCTCCTTCTTCTCCACCAGTCTCTGAGCCCTCTTCCTTCTCCACCAGTCTCTGAGCCCTCTTCCTTCTCCACCAGTCTCTGGACCCTTTCTTCTCCCCGTCTCTGAGCCCTCTTCCTTCTCCACCAGTCTCTGAGCCCTCTTCCTTCTCCACCAGTCTCTGAGCCCTCTTCCTCTTCTCCACCAGTCTCTGAGCCCTCTTCCCTTCTCCACCAGTCTCTGAGCCCTCTTCCTTCTCCACCAGTCTCTGAGCCCTCTTTCCTTCTCCACCAGTCTCTGAGCCCTCTTCCTTCTCCACCAGTCTCTGAGCCCTCTTCCCTTCTCCACCAGTCTCTGAGCCCTTCTTCTTCTCCACCAGTCTCTGAGCCCTCTTCCTTCTCTCACCAGTCTCTGAGCCCTCTTCCTTCTCCACCAGTCTCTGAGCCCTCTTCCTTCTTCTCCACCAGTCTCTGAGCCCTCTTCCTTTCTCCACCAGTCTCTGAGCCTCTCTTCTTCTCCACCAGTCTCTGAGCCCTCTTCCTTCTCCACCAGTCTCTGAGCCCTCTTCCTTTCTCCACCAGTCTCTGAGCCCTCTTCCTTCTCCACCAGTCTCTGAGCCCTTCTTCCTTCTCCACCAGTCTCTGAGCCCTCTTCCTTCTCCACCAGTCTCTGAGCCCTCTTCCTTCTCCACCGTCTCTGAGCCCTCTTCCTTCTCCACCAGTCTCTGAGCCCTCTTCCTTCTCCACCAGTCTCTGAGCCCTCTTCCTTCTCCACCAGTCTCTGAGCCCCTTCTCTTCCTCTTTCTCCACCAGTCTCTGAGCCCTCTTCCTTCTCCACCAGTCTCTGAGCCCTCTTCCTTCTCCACCAGTCTCTGAGCCCTCTTCCTCTCTCCACCAGTCTCTGAGCCCTCTTCCTCTTCTCCACCAGTCTCTGAGCCCTCTTCCTTCTCCACCAGTCTCTGAGCCCTCTTCCTTCTCCACCAGTCTTGACCCTCTTCCTTTCCACCGTCTCTGAGCCCTCTTCCTTCTCCACCAGTCTCTGAGCCCTCTTCCTTTCCACCAGTCTCTGAGCCCTCTTCCTTCTCCACCAGTCTCTGAGCCCTCTCCTTCTCCACCAGTCTCTGAGCCCTCTTCCTTCTCCACCAGTCTCTGGCCCTTTTTCTTCTCCACCGTCTCTGAGCCCTCTTCCTTTCTCCACCAGTCTCTGGCCCTTCTTTTCCCGTCTCTGACCCTCTTCTTCTCACCAGTCTCTGAGCCCTCTTCCTTCTTCTCCACCAGTCTCTGAGCCCTCTTCCTTCTTCTCCACCAGTCTCTGAGCCCTCTTCCTTCTTCTCCACCAGTCTCTGAGCCCTCTTCCTTCTTCTCCACCAGTCTCTGAGCCCTCTTCCTTCTTCTCCACCAGTCTCTGAGCCCTCTTCCTTCTTCTCCACCAGTCTCTGAGCCCTCTTCCTTCTTCTCCACCAGTCTCTGAGCCCTCTTCCTTCTTCTCCACCAGTCTCTGAGCCCTCTTCCTTCTTCTCCACCAGTCTCTGAGCCCTCTTCCTTCTTCTCCACCAGTCTCTGAGCCCTCTTCCTTCTTCTCCACCAGTCTCTGAGCCCTCTTCCTTCTTCTCCACCAGTCTCTGAGCCCTCTTCCTTCTTCTCCACCAGTCTCTGAGCCCTCTTCCTTCTTCTCCACCAGTCTCTGAGCCCTCTTCCTTCTTCTCCACCAGTCTCTGAGCCCTCTTCCTTCTTCTCCACCAGTCTCTGAGCCCTCTTCCTTCTTCTCCACCAGTCTCTGAGCCCTCTTCCTTTCTCCACCAGTCTCTGACCCTCTTCCTTCTTCTCACCAGTCTCTGAGCCCTCTTCCTTCTTCTCCACCAGTCTCTGAGCCCTCTTCCTTCTCTCCACCAGTCTCTGAGCCCTCTTCCTTTCTCCACCAGTCTCTGAGCCCTCTTCCTTCTCCCCGTCTCTGACCTCTTCCTTCTCACCAGTCTCTGCGCCCTTCCTTCTTCTCCACCGTCTCTGACCCTCTTCCTTCTCCCCGTCTCTGACCCTTCCTTCTTCCCCAGTCTCTGGCCCTCTCCTTCTCCCCCGTCTCTGAGCCCCTTCCTTCTCTCCCACCTCTCTAGCCTCTTCCTTCTCCCACCAGTCTGACCCTCTCCTCTCTCCACCAGTCTCTAGCCCTCGTCCCTTCCACCAGTCCTTGAGCCCCTCCTCTTCACGATCTGAGCCTTCCTTCTTCTCACCATGCTCGAGCCCACCTTCCCACACCAGTTGGAGCCCCTCCTCACTCGACCAGTCTTGAGCCCCTCCTCTTCACCAGTCTCTGACCTTTCCCTTTTCCCATCATTTTTTAACTCTTTTTTCCTTTTTCTCCACATCACTGATCTGAGCCCTCTTCCTTCTTCTCCACCAGTCTCTGAGCCCTCTTCCTTCTTCTCCACCAGTCTCTGAGCCCTCTTCCTTCTTCTCCACCAGTCTCTGAGCCCTCTTCCTTCTTCTCCACCAGTCTCTGAGCCCTCTCCTTCTTCTCCACAGTCTCTGAGCCTCTTCCTTCTTCTCCACCAGTCTCTGACCCTCTTCCTTCTTCTCCACCAGTCTCTGAGCCCTCTTCCTTCTTCTCCACCAGTCTCTGAGCCCTCTTCCTTCTTCTCCACCAGTCTCTGAGCCCTCTTCCTTCTTCTCCACCAGTCTCTGAGCCCTCTTCCTTCTTCTCCACCAGTCTCTGAGCCCTCTTCCTTCTTCTCCACCAGTCTCTGAGCCCTCTTCCTTCTTCTCCACCAGTCTCTGAGCCCTCTTCCTTCTTCTCCACCAGTCTCTGAGCCCTCTTCCTTCTTCTCCACCAGTCTCTGAGCCCTCTTCCTTCTTCTCCACCAGTCTCTGAGCCCTCTTCCTTCTCCACCAGTCTCTGATCCCTCTTCCTTCTCCACCAGTCTCTGAGCCCTCTTCCTTCTCCACCAGTCTCTGAGCCCTCTTCCTTCTCCACCAGTCCTCTCTGTGGACCCTTCTTCCTTGTCCCCCGGTCTCTGAGCCCTCTTCCTTCTCCCCCGGTCTCTGAGCCTCTTCCTTCTCACGCAGTCTCTGCGGACCCTTCCTTCCTTCTCCCCCGGTCTCCGTGGACCCTTCTTCCTTCTCCCCCGGTCTCTGCGGACCCTTCCTTCTCCCCCGGTCTCTGTGGTCCCTTCCTCCTTCTCCCCCGGTCTCTGCGGACCCTTCCTTCCTCCCTGGAGCCGCAGCCTCCAGCCTTCTCATCCCCGGGCCGGCATGACTCAGTCGCTGCTCCCCTCTCACCGCAGCCAGTTTCTCGCACTCCGGCAGCCGCTGGTCCACCGTGGCGCTGTAGTCCACCTCCATCTTCACGATGCGGCCATCGGAGCGTTCCGTATCCTCAGACATGGTGACTCCGGGCAGACAGAGCCGCAACCTGACCGCAGCACTGGGGCAGGGGATGGAGCAGGCACCTCCAGGACACCTACAGCAGTCAGGACCCCGATGACAATGGAGAAGAAAGGAGGCAGGCGACCGCATAGGACAGCCCAAAGACGTCACCACGTTACGTCCTAGGACCTTCTCCGACTTTTTTCCTTCATTCAACTTTATTAGAATTAAACAAAATGACAAAATAAAATTTTTAGTTGAACGCAAAAATATTTGTCTCCATTTTCTATAAGACACGTGATAAGACCACGAGCATCCAGACACCAGCTGATAGCAGTCAGGCTACTGCTCTCTGTTGTCAGCCATAGTGTTCTATAGGGTCTACGTGGTCCAATCGCCCCTCAATCTTATGCTAGAGGCCTTCACCATCAATGATGCCATATTCTAGGGCTGATGCACATTACCCTTTAAGATCCTGTCTGCAGCCACCACTAGGGGGAGCTCCCTGAATACAGAGATACATGATAAGATCCTGTCTGCAGTCACCACTAGGGGGAGCTCCCTGATTACAGAGATACATGATAAGATCCTGTCTGCAGCCACCACTAGGGGAGCTCCCTGAATACAGAGATACATGATAAGATCCTGTCTGCAGTCACCACTAGGGGGAGCTCCCTGTATACAGAAATACATGATAAGATCCTGTCTGCAGTCACCACTAGGGGGAGCTCCCTGTATACATAGATACATGATAAGATCCTGTCTGCAGTCACCACTAGGGGGAGCTCCCTGTATACATAGATACATGATAAGATCCTGTCTACAGTCACCACTAGGGGGAGCTCCCTGTATACAGAGATACATGATAAGATCCTGTCTGCAGCCACCACTAGGGGAGCTCCCTGTATATAGATACATGATAAGATCCTGTCTGCAGCCACCACTAGGGGAGCTCCCTGTATACAGAGATACATGATAAGATCCTGTCTGCAGCCACCACTAGGGGGAGCTCCCTGTATACAGAGATACATGATAAGATCCTGTCTGCAGCCACCACTAGGGGGAGCTCCCTGTATACAAAGATACATGATAAGATCCTGTCTGCAGCCACCACTAGGAGGAGCTCCCTGTATACAGATACATGATAAGATCCTGTCTGCAGTCACCACTAGGGGGAGCTCCCTGTATACAGAAATACATGATAAGATCCTGTCTGCAGTCACCACTAGGGGGAGCTCCCTGTATACAGAGATACATGATAAGATCCTGTCTGCAGTCACCACTAGAGGGAGCTCCCTGTATACATAGATACATGATAAGATCCTGTCTACAGTCACCACTAGGGGGAGCTCCCTGTATACAGAGATACATGATAAGATCCTGTCTGCAGCCACCACTAGGGGGAGCTCCCTGTATACAGAGATACATGATAAGATCCTGTCTGCAGCCACCACTAGGGGGAGCTCCCTGTATACAGAGATACATGATAAGATCCTGTCTGCAGCCACCACTAGGGGGAGCTCCCTGTATACAAAGATACATGATAAGATCCTGTCTGCAGCCACCACTAGGAGGAGCTCCCTGTATACAGAGATACATGATAAGATCCTGTCTGCAGCCACCACTAGGGGGAGCTCCCTGTATACAGAGATATATAAGATCCTGTCTGCAGCCACCACTAGGAGGAGCTCCCTGTATACAGAGATACATGATAAGATCCTGTCTGCAGTCACCACTAGGAGGAGCTCCCTGTATACAGAGATACATGATAAGATCCTGTCTGCAGTCACCACTAGGGGGAGCTCCCTGTATACAGATACATGATAAGATCCTGTCTGCAGTCACCACTAGGGGGAGCTCCCTGTATACAGAAATACATGATAAGATCCTGTCTGCAGTCACCACTAGGGGGAGCTCCCTGTATACAGAGATACATGATAAGATCCTGTCTGCAGTCACCACTAGGGGGAGCTCCCTGTATACAGAGATACATGATAAGATCCTGTCTGCAGTCACCACTAGGGGAGCTCCCTGTATACAGAGATACATGATAAGATCCTGTCTGCAGTCACCACTAGGGGGAGCTCCCTGTATACAGAGATACATGATAAGATTCTGTCTGCAGTCACCACTAGGAGGAGCTCCCTGTATACAGAGATACATGATAAGATCCTGTCTGCAGTCACCACTAGGGGGAGCTCCCTGTATCCAGAGTCACACAGCCACCACTAGAGGCCTGTAGTCTGTGGAGGAAGGTGTGCGACCGTTTGCTCCAGGAGAGAGACCAGTTTTTTTTTCCTTATACCCAGGAATCCCCCCTCTCTGACCCAGGAAAGAGAGGGGTGTAGTGGATGAACTGTGGGGCTAAGTCCCCGTCTCCCACCCCTCGGTCTAAGCCGGCGGGGGTGGGAGCTCATTGCTACCGGCAAAGAGGGTCACCAGATCCAGCAAGGCCCGAAACATGGAGGAGCCCAGGAAGACCCAGGAGGGCTGCAAAGCTCCTAAGGCTGAGGCGAGGGCCACTGCGGTGTCTCCTCCCGGAGGTGAGCGGAGTACTCGCAGAGGTGCAGCGGCGGCGGTGCAGAAGGACTGGGGCACTAGGGCCGCAGGGGAGCCGGTTACCAGCTATGGCTCCCGCATCCATGTGTACCTCTGCGAGTATGAGGAGGCTGGGAAGACCCTGAGGAGGCTCCGGGAGGAAATGAAGGAGGCGAGGCAAGCTGCAGACAGGGCCTCCCGTACAGAGAAGTCTGCCCTAACAGCCAGGATATCCAGCCTGAGGATCGGCATTGAGGGCATGGAAGCCCGGAGAGCGGCCATACTGGATAACAGCGGGCCTTTCCGGGAAAAACTGGACAATGAGGACAGATTCCATAACATGGCTGCTGTGAAGGAGCCAGAGGGGTCTCGGCGTCCGACCCAGGTGGAGGAGGTGGACCATGTGGAGATGGAGGAGGCACCGTACCCACCTGGGGGCTTGGTAAGTGATCTCCAGGCCACACACAGCGGGATAGATCCAGTGCAGTTCCCACTCCCATCAGACAATAGCATTTCAGAGGATGATGGGGTGATGCGGATGATAGCGGCAGCGATAACAGCAGTAGTGGGGGTTGCCTCGTCTTGCAGCAGATCCGTCAGCTGGAGTCCCCAGTAAATTATGCCCACCTGAAGTTTGGGGATGAGGTCTACGGGGACGAGGCGACCAGGAGGGGTAAAAAGAAACAGAAAAAAAGGAAGAAAACATCGGAGGAGAGGTTGGTGTTTGTGCCCCTTCCTGGGACCCCCCAGTCCCGCTGTGTGGAACCCGCTACCCACCCCGGCCCGGGACCTGCAGTGGTTCCGGTGTGAGGGAGCAGGGAGAGTACAAGTCATATGGCGCCGGTCGCCGTCTCTGCTGGCAGTAGCAGAGGGGGCGAGAGTGGGCATGCGGCTGCAGAGCCGGACAGTGTGCATGGTCTGGAGTGTGGCCCTGTGGCGGGCGGTAATAAGATCTGTGGAGGTATCCAGGCCCGATCCTCTGTGAAAACCGGGGACGGCCTGGCGCCTGCTGCACCCGCTGACGCTCGGGGGGTGGAGGCTGTGGGTACCTTGCCGGTGGTCACCGCTCCCCGCAGTGTTGGCGGTGCACTGTCAGCCAGGGCTGCATCATCGGCGGCGTGTGCTGTGGTGTTGGGGTCCCCCACATGCAGATCCGATGCTGGGTCAAAGTCAGGGGCCCCGGCACCAGTTATCATCTCAGGTGCAGCTGTAATGGCTGCGGTAATGCCGGCCCGGATCGCACCACCGAGGTCATCTGCATGTGTGTCACCTGTATCTGCGGGGAACCTGGTGGTGAAGTGCACACAGGAGTGTGGAGATGGTCTGCAGGAGAGGCTGGAGCAACAGTCTGCAAGCAGCACATGCTCTGCTGAAAAGCAGGGTGTGGTAACTAAACTCTGCAATACCACTCTTAAAGGGGCAGTAGCACTGCAAATAGCAACCCCCCCAGCAGAAAGCAGTGAAAAAAACACAAATGAAAATGTAAATGATAATGGAAGTGGTGCAAGTGTTGTGAATAGTGTCTGTGACAATGGTGAAGGGTCAGGTGTTGGAGGGGTGGTTTCTGCTGGAGGTATGGTTGGTGTGAATGGTGCCAGTGTGGGAAAGGAAAAAAATAAAAGTTCTACTAGTGAAAATGGTGTGGCTGAGGTAAGTGAGGTGGAGATGGTTGACTGTGAAGTTGAGAGTTCAGAGAATATAGGGGCTGGTCCATCGTCCACCTCACCTGCAGGCACCATAAGTTATGCGGCTGCTGCCGGTGGGGTTCTGCGGGGGTCTTCCTCATCTCCGGACCCAGGGAATGATGCTTTTCGCCGCCGCTTCCTGGAGGCCCTCAAAAAAGGGGAGCGGACGATCAATGTAGAGGGAAGAGAGGTGGAGTTGTCCTACTGGCTAGATAAATTTGGTCTAGCTGCCTTCCAAGAGAAAAGGGGGGTGGAGACCGTGTGGTCCCTCCCGACAGCCGGGCAGGGGGTCTCCAGGAGAAATGTTGTTCGTCTTCGCTGGAGGGGCGATGAGGCCTGTCCATCTAGGACAAATGTGGTGAAGCTCCTCATGAAGATGGACTTCAGGGCTATTGACATCTTTGCTCTGATACATCCTTTTGGGACCTCCACCTTTGATATCAGCTTTGTTCGGCCAGAGGGCTTAGAGCTCTTTTGGTCAAATTATGAGCTGGTAAAAGAGGAGCCCGGCTGGCGAGGGTTTGCTGTGGAGGCAATTTCTCGCCAAAGTGGGCCAAAGAAAGTGACCGTTTTAACATGTAATGAGTCCCTTTCTGGCGTTGACATAATGACCTGGTTGAGCCGGTACGGCGAGGTTGTGGAGGTCCCTAAAAAGAATCGGGACGATTTTGGCATCTGGTCAGGAGGCTGGACCTTCATGGTAAAGTTGAAGCGTTCAGGGGGCACTGTCACCCACATCCCTTCCTCGGCTTTCCTGGGAAGGGATCGTATTCTGGTCTTCTACCAGGGGCAGCCGAAGGTCTGCCACAGGTGCGGTGATCCTCGCCACTTCAGCGCGGGCTGCAAGGTGCAGAAATGTGCCTTGTGTGGCGAGGTGGGTCACCTCGCCGCGTCCTGTGGTGTCATTCGATGTCACCTGTGTGGTGATCTAGGTCACCCGTTCAGCCGCTGCCCTCGTTCATTCTCTAATGCCATGGCCAGCCGGGCGGAGGGGAGCCGTGAGGAAGTTCTTGGCGGTGCAACTTCTGCGGGGGTTGGCGGTGGCGGCAGGGGAGGAGCTGAGGGGCCGATGAGGAATGGCAGGGCTAGGGGTCCCTCTTACCAGCGGAGGCAGGCAAGGCGTCAGGAGGGCAGGGGCAGGAGGAGCCTCAGGAAACTGGGGTAATGGCTGCCCCCTCCTCCGAGGCGACGGTCCATGTCACTGAGGCCCCGGGGGAGGAAGCGGTGAATGAGATCAGTCGGATGGAGAATGAGGAAGTGGCTGATCTCTCAGATGCCTCACAATATGAAAGTTTTGATGAGGATGGAGGGGAACAGCCAAAAGAAATGGGTGACAAGGGTACCAAGAGTGCCAAAAATAAAAAAAAGAAGAAAAAAGGTGGAAAATCTTCTTCCCTGACCAAGGTGCCTAAGGAAGGTCCCACCTACTCCCCTCTGATCTCCCTCTCCAACCGGTTCCAAGCCCTTGATGACCCTGCTGAGATGGGGTCGGGGGTGAGGTTCCGGAGGTAACATCTGGAGGGTCTTTGGGAGGGGGCGGAGTCCCTTCTCCGGAGGGTATGTCTTTTTCAGGAGGTGGGGCCAACCCTGCGTCCGGAGATGAGAAAGAGGTGGGAGGGATGGATACCTCTGTCTCTTTGAAAAGAAGAGGGGGGCTTCATCGTCCGGAGATGAGCGGGCTAGGAAAAAGGGTGGGGGAAGAAAAAGGCCATCTAACTCGATCACTCATGATGGCGGCACCCACCCCGTTGACTCTGGCGACCATTAATGTCGCTAGTATAAAGTCAGATGCGGCTAGATTTGCGGCCTTTGATTTTCTCACCCGATTTGAGGCTGACATTTTGTTTTTGCAGGAGACCAGACTTACGGATATGGGGGCCATACGCAAGGCGGAGAGTGAGTGGAGGTGCGGGTCCTCGTACTGGTCTCTTGCGGCCGAGCCGTGTAGCGGGGTGGCAGTCCTTTTTAAGACTGCATCGGTTGAATGCCGGAGAGTTATCGAGGTAGAAATGGGTAGGTGCCTGGTCTTAGACGTCTTCATGAGGGGACAGGAGCTTCGGCTCATTAACATCTATGGTCCACAGTCAAAGTGGGACCGTAAATGTCTCTTCCTGAAGATTAAGCCCTATCTTTTTACGAGTCGGCAGGTGGTCTTTGGAGGTGACTTTAACACTGTCACAAGGCTTCGTGATAGGGGAGGCTCCATTGACCGGCTGGCTTATGATAGTAATACTCTTAATAGCATAGCTAGTGACGCTCGCCTGGTGGATGTCCACATCCGGCACACCCCAGGTCACTGTGGTTTCACCTTTCATAGAGGTAGCTGTAGGTCTAGGATAGACAGGTTTTTTTTGAAGGAGGAAGCCATCTCTTCAGCAGTGTCCGTTGTTGAGGTGGAGTTCTCCGATCACTGTCTGATTTATTTTTCTCTGAATGTTTCAGAAACCCCTCGGATGGGAAAGGGACTATGGAAGCTGAATTCGTCCCTCTTGGAAGAAGCAGAGATAAGACAATCCTTTGAGGACTTTCTTCAGAGCCAGGTACCGCTTTTGGATCTCTGTAGCGATAAGTCAGAGTGGTGGGAGATCTTCAAGGAACGGGTTGCGAGTTTCTTCCGCCAGCTCTCGAGCCACAGGAGCCTGAGCAGGTACCGCCTGTGTCGGGAACTGAGGAGGAAACTCGAACATCTCGTCTCGGCTGGAGGTGACCGTGAGGAGATCTCCAGAGTGAAGTCTTTACTCAAGAGGTGTCAGTACGATAGGCACACATCTTTGGTTTTTGAGAGGGATTTCGGGAGGTACCGCTCGCCCGACCCCTACAGAAACTGTAAGATGTCAGTGAGTTGTAAGGTGGTGACAGGACTGATCGACAGTACGGGTTCCCTGAAGAGATCCAAATCAGGGATCCTGGAGGTGATCAGATCTTTCTACTCACACCTCTTGGGGAAGAGGGATCTGGATCGGAACGTGATGTCGGCTTTCCTGGCCGAAGCCATCCCTGAGCCAGGGGATGACCCCTCGCTTCACGTTTTGACAGAGGCAATCAGGGAAGAGGAAGTGCGACTGGCCATTGATGGGCTTCGGCCTAAGAAATCGCCAGGTCCGGATGGCTTAACATCCGAGTTTTATAAGACCTTTAGGGACTCCTTGGTCCCCCTCTTGACTGAGGTGTTTAACGAGTGTCTCTCCTCGGGCGCTCTTTCCCGGTCAATGAGGCAGTCAGCCCTGATTATCCTGTCAAAGGGTAAAGACTCGTCCCGTATTGAGAATTGGCGTCCCATAGCGCTTCTCAATACGGACCGGAAGGTTCTGGCAAAGGTGCTGTTCAATCGACTGGTGAAGTTTGCACCCCGGCTCCTTTCGGGGGCCCAGCATTGCTCTGTTCCAGGCCGCAGCACTTTTAGTGCAGTACTCGGTGTCCGAGAGGCAGTGGAGCAGGGTAGGGCTGGCCACTGGAAGGGGTACTTGCTGTCTTTAGATCAGGCGAAGGCTTTTGATCGGGTTAACCACGAGTACCTCTGGTCCGTCCTTCTGAGGTACGGTCTGCCTGGGGGGTTTGTAAATTGGCTAAAGATCCTGTATGCGGGGGCAGAGACTTTCCCGCTCGTGAATGGTTGGTCTGGCCACCCTTTTGAGGTTGGGTCTGGGGTCCGCCAGGGCTGTCCGTTGAGCCCGCTGTTATACGTGTTCGCGATAGATCCCCTTTTAAGGAGGATTGAGCGCGGGCCGTTGGCGGGAGTCAGGATGGACCAGGCGGCCCCAGAAGCCACTCTGAGGGTGGTAGCGTATGCTGATGACGTCTCCCTTTTCGTATCCTCGGGTGAGGAGGCGGAGTGGGTCATGTCTGAGGTTGGTCGCTACTCGGAGGCTTCTGGGTCCGGAATTAATCAGGAAAAGTGTGAGAGTCTCTGGCTGGGAGGGGGAGATCCTAGTTTCGGTCTCCCGGACACTCTTCCAGAGCCTCAGGCATCAGCAAAAATCCTAGGCATCGAATTTGGCCCGGGGGACTACCCCCAGCAAAATTGGGAGGGCAGACTCAGGATCGCCGCCCAGAAGGTGGACCAATGGAAGGGTTGGTCTTTGACCCTGAGGGAAAGGGTTAGCCTGGTTAAGGGTTTTTTGCTACCCTTGTTAATATACCTGGGCAGTGTCTGCATGTTGCCAGAGCCGCTCTGGACACGGGTCTACAGCCTGTTTTTCCAAATGTTATGGGGAAATAGGCTGAACCTAGTCAAGCGAGAGGTCACATATCGCACAAGGAGACTAGGAGGGTTGGGTATGGTCAACCCAGTGGTGTTTCTAGTAAACACTTTTGTCAAGACTAACATCGCCAACCTCTGGTCAGAGAGGGCTCCTCCGTGGGTATTTGTAACGCTGGTATTGTCTGTACTTTGTTTTCCAGCGTTACTTTGCATGTTTTTTGCATTAACCCTTTTGCTCCTTTCCCCCTAACCAGCTGGGATACTGTTGTCTGTTACCTATATGGATGCTGCTCAGTTCCCGGCTCTGCTGCGTACCCGTACTTGCGTGAGTGGCTCCGCTGCTTTGCATGACCGCCCGCATGTGCGGTTCCTGACTTGCTGTGAAAGCCGTCCGTAGCTTGAAAAGTCCTCTGCAGTGGTGCATGACTTACTGCGTGGTTGGCAGCAGCCATTGTTGGGTTCCCTCTGTGTTGTGCTGTCTGGCTCTGCATAGGGGGCGCGGCCCACACCTGTCCTGCTTTTATGTGGATTGGGTGTTTACTAGAGTTACTGCTCCAGCCTATCGCTGTGAAGCAGCTCATATATAAAGTTCCCCAGCCCTAGTGGGCGTTGCCAGAGCTTCACATTGAATCCACACTGAATCCCTGAACCTAGCCGTATGTGGTTGTGTGTTCAGCTCCTGCTCTGAAGTTGATCAGCTCTGGAGAGCTGATTCCCTGTTCCTGCTGTGTCTTGTTCCCTGATCCTGGATCAAACCCGGTACCTGAATGTCTGAATTGTGTCTTGTGTTTCCGCCTATGCTGGGGGCTGATTACCCAGATCGCCGTTCCTGGAGGCTGTATATCCAGGCCTGTTCCTGCTGTGTCTAATTACCTGAACCCCTGATCCTGGATCTCATCCTGTACCTGACTGTCTGAACTGTGTCCTATGTGTTATGTTCCTGAAATCCTGCTGTGTCCAGAACCCTGTGCCAGTGACTGTGAATCCTTGCTATATAACCTGAGTTCATCTTGGAAGGAGGAGTCCGGTGTGTGCTGAGTTTCTGTTACTCTGTGCTCAGCCTCTGTGCAATCCCCGGCCAGCTCCCGTTGAGCCTGGCGGGGCTTGCACCAGACCGCTGGGGTTCCTTTTCAGGTCGCTGCCAGATGTCCGGATCCTATGCCTGATGACCATGGCCTGATGTCCGATGTCCGACGACCACTTCCAGATGTCCGGATCCTATCCTTCCTGCCTGATGTCCGGATCCTGCCGATCATTGCCAGATGTCCGGAGCCTGCTGATCGGTGCCAGATGTCCGGAGTCCGAGGCCTGTGTTCCAGTCCGTGTTCCTGTGATTCAATCCATGTTCCTGTCCGTGTTCCTGACTCCCTGAGACCCAGTCCGTGTTCCTGTCTGTGTTCCTGACTCTCTGAGATCCAATCCGTGTTCCTGTTGTTCCTGTGCAGTCTAACTCTGTTTCAGCCATCAGCTCCTGATTCCAGTTACCTGTCTGTTACCTGTCGGCTTGCCTGTCTGCCATCCGTCTGCAGTTCCTTCCAGAGGTTCGGACGTCATCTGCAGAGATCCCCGGCTCTTGCCTGCTCACCTAGGAGCGATCATCTGCCATCCGACTGCAGCTCCATCCGGAAGTTCGGACATCATCTGCAGAGATCCCCGGCTCTGCCTGCTCGCCTGGGAGCGATCTTCTGCCATCCGACTGCAGCCTACCTGGAGGTTCCACCTTATCAGGTCGTATATACCTGCCTGTCTAGAGACTGCCTGGTCACTTACTGTGACAACCTGCCTGTCTAGAGACTGCCTGGTCACTTGCCGTGACAACCTGCCTGTCTAGAGACTGCCTGGTCACTTGCCGTGACAACCTGCCTGTCCAGAGACTGCCTGGTCACTTGTCGTGACAACCTGCCTGTCCCAGAGACTGCCTGGTCACTTGCCGTGACAACCTGCCTGTCCCAGAGACTGCCCTGGTCACTTTCCGTGACAACCTGCCTGTCCCAGAGACTGCCTGGTCACTTGCCGTGACAACCTGCCTGCCCTGGTCACTTGCCGTGACAACCTGCCTGCCCTGGTCACTTGCCGTGACAACCTGCCTGCCTGGTCACTTGCTGTGACAACCTGCCTGCCTGGTCACTTGCCGTGACAACCTGCCTGCCCTGGTCACTTGCCGTGACAACCTGCCTGTCCCAGAGATTGCCCTGGTCACTAGCCGTGACAACCTGCCTGTCCCAGAGACTGCCTGGTCACTTGCTGTGACAACCTGCCTGTCCCAGAGACTGCCTTGGTCACTTGCCGTGACAACCTGCCTGTCCTGCCGTTCCTCCTTGGTCTACCCTGTGATGACGTCTGTCCTGGGTCGGTGTCTGATGTTCTCCTGCTGAGCCTGTGCTACGCCTGAGGCCTGAGAGAGAGGCCGTCCTAGTATGCCCGTGCCAGATGACCCTGGACTTCATCAACCCGTGATGACCCCGCCATCGTCTGACGTTCGTCCTGGGCCGGTGTCTGATGTTCTCCTGCTGAGCCTGTGCTACGCCCGAGGCCTGAGAGTGAGGCCATACTAGTATGCCCGTGCCAGATGATCCTGGACTTCATCAACCCGTGATGACCCCGCCATCGTTTGAAGTCTGTCTGAGGTCGGTGTCTGATGTTCTCCTGCTGAGCCTGTGCTACGCCTAAGGCCTGAGAGAGAGGCCGTCCAAGTATGCCTGTGCCAGATAACCCTGGACTGCATCTACCCGTGATGTCCTCCAGCACTCGTCTGTGATCCTGAGTTGTGTACCCTTCTCTGATGTGCGGAATCGGGAGCCCGGTCTTATGTTCTGTTTATGTACTTTGTTTCTTTAAGTAAACTTTATGTTTCTTCTTACCTGAAGTTGTGCGGTGTTGTCTAGTCCTGCAGGTCGCCACCTTGCCCACATGCTCAGCTGCCACGGATCCCGGTCGCTGCCCTTCCCTAGTCCGGGCAGGCCCGGGTCTCCCTCCGTGGTCCAGTGGGTCCACATTCTCTTACCATCTGGGACCCATGCCTCACGTCGTCGTGGACTGGCGGCGTGGGAGCATTGGCTAGCTAGGCAAGCTATGCCATGTCCCGACGCCCCACAGCCGTGGGAAGCGCTACAGTATTCTCCTGCAGGGGATGGCTTCGGCCCTTCTTCCAGGAATGGGAGACAGGAGGGCAAGTGAAGGACCTGCGCACACCGCATGGGCATCTCCCGGCTTACGCTACCCCGGTTCTGAAGGTGATCCGCCGGGGGTCTGGGAATGTGGGAGATCAGGACCATGTCGAGGAAATTCCTTGACAGGAGGGTCCTGTTGACCCATTTCCAGAAGCCTCTGGTGCTCAAAGATTGCCCAAGTCGGGATCTGGAGGGCGGGCTGAGGTTATTGAATTCTGCACGGGTCCCCTTGAAGTTTTGGGACTTGGCTTGGCGCTGCTTCCACGGGAAACTGTATGTAAGGGACAACCTGAAGTGTAGGAACTCCGAAGATCGGGGTTGTCCCCGTGAGGAGTGTTGCGACACGCTGGAAAGCATGGAGCACTTCCTCCTTCAGTGTCCTTTTAATGCAGGGGTCTACAACAGGGTGGGTGCTTCCATAGGTTGGCCTCGGCTGGCACACCTTTCCTATGCGGAGTGGGCGTATGGGGCATTCGGATCCCTGGGTGGCCGAGATCGGGGCACTTTATTTCTAGTCAGTTTAGTCGTCAGGTTTTACACGTGGAACGCACGGTGCTTAGTGTCAACTCAGCAGAAAATCCTCCCCCGGGACGAGGTTGTTAGGAACATTCTGGGTGGCCTGGTGAAGGTGCGCTCTCTGGAGTATGACAGGCTGGGTGCAGCGAGGGCCTCTCTTCTCTGGAGAGGGTTCTCATTTAATGTACCCTAGGGCCTAGATAAGCAGGTAAGTGGTAGGGACAGGTAGAAAGCTTCAGTAGGGACAGGTAGATAGTTAGGGACAGGACAGGGACAGCCGAGGGACAGTTAGGTAGGCACGCGGTGAGTTAGGTAGGGCAGTAGGGTCAGGCAGGGAGAGACAGGGAAAGGTAGGTAGATAAATAGGGACAGATGTTTAGACAGGTAGGGACGGCTGGTAGAGTAAGGCTTGTTAGGATAGACGCCTGTCATCTCCGGGTTCCTGGTGACGGGCTGGGGGCTTTTCACTGTCAGATTTTTGTTTTGCAGAAGTGAATTACTGATATAGGGCTGACAGGCACCAATCCTGGCTCTGGGGAAGTGTTGTAATATAGAGAGTTAGGTTGTATTGTATTATATAGTATTGTATTGTGAGATGTTCCTGGAGGTCATGAGTTCCTCAGTGAAGCTTATTTCTGTATTGTGTGGGGGTTTTATGGTGGTGGGAGGGGGTGGTGGTAGGTTTGTTATAGTTGTATTTGCTGTGTAACTAAAAAAAAAAAAATATATATATATATATATATATATATATATATAAAAAGAAAAAAAATTGTGTGGTTTTGATAGATGTGTTTTAACCCCTTACTGCCATCGGACGTACTATCCCGTCCATGGTACCTGGGCCCGTATGACCATGGACGGGATAGTACGTCTCGTGCGATCGGACGCGCTCCCGGGGGGAGCGCAGCCGATCGCGCCCGGGTGTCAGCTGATTATCACAGCTGACACCCATGACTGTGTGTCAGGAGCGGTCACGGACCGCTCCCGGCACATTAACCCCTTGCACACCGCGATCAAACATGATCGCGGTGTACTGGGGGCACAGGGGAGGATCGCGCAGGGTGGGGGCTCCCTGCGCGCCCCCCTGAGACCCTCAGAGCAGCGCGATGTGATCGTGCTGTTCTGAGGGCTTCCTCCCTCCCAGGTCCCGGATCCAAGATGGCGCCGGGGTCCTGGAGGGAGGCGGCTACCTCAGTGCCTGCCGAGAGCAGGCACTGAGAAGCCTGCTTCACTGCCTGAGCGATCGCTGGTGTGACAGAGTGCTGTGCACACTGTCACACCAGCGATCTGATAAAATACTGTGATGTCCCACCCTGGGACAAAGTAAAAAAGTTAAAAAAATAAAAATAAACATGTTTTAAAAAAAAATCCAAAATAAATAAAAAAAATAAAAATATATTCCCCAATAAATTCACTTCTTCCTGTAAATAAAAAAAACAAAACAATAAAAGTACACATATTTGGTATCGCCGCATCCGTAACGACCCCCCCTATAAAATTGTCCCACTAGTTAACCCCTTTAGTGAACCCCTTAAAAAAAAAAAAAAAAAACGAAGCAAAAAATCAATGCTTTATCATCATACCGCCGAACAAAAAGTGGAATAACACGCGATCAAAAAGACCTATATAAAAAAACATGGTACTGCTGAAAACGTCATCTTGTCCGCAAAAAACGAGCCATCATACAGCATCATCAGCGAAAAAATAAAAAAGTTATAGCTCGCAGAATAAAGCGATGCAAAAATAATTATTTTTTATATAAAATTGTTTTTATTCTATAAAAGCACCAAAACATGAAAAAATGATATAAATGAGGTATCGCCATAATCGTACGACCCGAAGAATAAAACTGTTTTAAATCAATTTTACCACACGCGGAACGGTATAAAGCCTCCCCCAAAAGAAATTCATGAATTGCTGATTTTTGTTCATTCTAACCTCCCAAAAATCGAAATAAAAAGCGATCAAAAAACGTCACGTGCTCAAAAATGGTACCAATAAAAACGTCAACTCGTACCGCAAAAAATAAGACCTCACATGACTCTGTGGGCCAAAAATATGCAAAATTATAGCTCCCCAAATGTGATGATGCAAAAACTATTTTTGCACTAAAAAGCGTTTTTTAGCGTGACGCTGCCAATCATAAAAACCCGCTATAAATAGAAATCAAACCCCCCTTTTTCACCCCCTTAGTAAGGGAAAAAAATAAAAATAAAAAAAAAGTAATTTATTTCCATTTTCCCAATTAGGGTTAGGGTTGGGGTTGCGGCTAAAGTTAGGGTTAGGGTTGGCGCTAAAGTTAGGATTAGGGTTAGGGTTGGGATTAGGGGTGTGTTAGGTTAGGTTTGTGGTTAGGTTGGGACTAGGGTTAGGGGTGTGTTGGGGTTAGGGTTGGAGTTAGAATTGGGGGGTTTCCCGCTGTTTAGGCACATCAGGGGCTCTCCAAATGTGACATGGCGTCTGATCTCAATTCCAGCCAATTCTGCGTTGAAAAAGTCAAACGTGTGCTCCTTCACTTCTCAGCTCTGCCATGCGTCCAAACAGTGTTTATCCCCACATAATGGGGTATCAGCGTACTCTGGACCCCAAGAGTTATTGTGCAATTTTGTCCTATTTCTTCTGCTACCCTTGGGAAAATAAAAAACTGGGGCGAAAATATCATTTTTGACAAAAAAAAATTATTTTTTTTGTTTTTACGGCTGTACATTATAAACTTCTGTGAAGCACTTGGGGCTTCATAGCGCTCACCACACATCTAGATAAGTTCCTTGTGGGTCTATTTTCCAAATGGGGTCACTTGTGGGGGATTTCCACTGTTTTAGGCGCATCAGGGCTCTCCAAATGCGACATGACGCCCCCAGACCATTCCATCAAAGTCTGCAATCCAAAACGTCACTACTTCCCTCCGAGCCCCAACGTGTACCCATCAGTAGTTTTCTCCACATATTGGATATCAGCGTACTCAGGACAAATTGGACAACAACTTTTGGGGTCCAATTTCTCCTGTTACCCTTGTGAAAATAAAATATTGGGGGCAAAAAAAAATCATTTTTGTAAAAAAAAAAAAGATTTTTTATTTTTACGGCTGTACGTTATAAACTTCTGTGAAGCACTTCGGGTTCAAAGTGCTCACCACACATCTAGATAAGTTCCTTGTGGGGTTCATTTGCCAAAATGGGGTCACTTGTGGGGGGTTTCCACTGTATAGGTGCATCAGGGGCTCTCCAAATGTGACATGACGCCCCAGACCATTCCATCAAAGTCTGCAATCCAAAACGTCACTACTTCCCTTCCGAGCCCTGACGTGCGCCCATACAGTAGTTTTCTCCCACATATTGGGTATCAGCGTACTCAGGACAAATTGGACAACAACTTTTGGGTTCCAATTTCTTCTGTTACCCCTTGTGAAAATAAAATATTGGGGGCAAAAAAATCATTTTTGTAAAAAAAAAAAAAAGATTTTTTATTTTTACGGCTGTACGTTATAAAACTTCTGTGAAGCACTTCGGGGTTCAAAGTGCTCACCACACATCTAGATAAGTTCCTTGTGGGGTCTATTTGCCAAATGGGGTCACTTGTGGGGGGTTTCCACTGTATAGGTGCATCAGGGGCTCTCCAAATGTGACATGACGCCCCCAGACCATTCCATCAAAGTCTGCAATCCAAAAACGTCACTACTTCCCTTCCGAGCCCTGACGTGCGCCCATACAGTAGTTTTTCTCCCACATATTGGGTATCAGCGTACTCAGGACAAAATTGGACAACAACTTTGGGTTCCAATTTCTTCTGTTACCCTTGTGAAAATAAAATATTGGGGACGAAAAAATCATTTTTGTAAAAAAAAAAAAAAGATTTTTTATTTTAACGACTGTACGTTTAAACTTTAGTGAAACACCTGGGGGTTAAAAGTTCTCACCACACATTCTAGATAAGTTCCTTGAGGGGTCTAGTTTCCAAAATGGCGTAATTTATGGTGGTTTCCACTGTTTAGGCAGATCAGGAGCTCTCCAAACACGACATGGCGTCCAGCCAATTCTGCGTTGAAAAAGTCAGACGGCGCTCCTTCCCTTCCAAACTCTGCCATGCACCCAAACAGTGGTTTACCCCCACATATGGGGTATCAGCGCATCAGGACAAATTGCACAATAACTTTTGGAGTCTTGTTACCCTTGGAAAAATAAAAATTGGGGTGAAAAGATCATTTTTGTGGAAAAAATATGATTTTTAAAATTTTACGGCTCTACGTTTATAAACTTGTGTGAAGCACTTGGGGTTCAAATTGCTCACCAAAGATCTAGAAAAGTCCTTAGGGGGTCTAGTTTCCAAAATGGGGTCATTTGTGGGGGGGTTTCCACTGTTTAGGCACATCAGGGGCTCTCCAAATGCAACATGGCATCCAATCTCAATTCCAGCCAATTTTGGTTGGAAAAAGTCAAATGGTGCTCCTTCCATTCCGAGCTCTGCCGTGCGCCCAAACAGTGGTTCCCACCCACATATGGGTATCAGCGTACTCAGGACAAATTGGACAACAACTTATGTGGTCCAATTTCTCCTGTTACCCTTGAGAAAATAAAAAATTAGTGACTAAAAGATAATTTTTGTGGGAAAAAAATAGGATTTTTTATTTTCATGCCCGGGCATTATAAACTTGTGTGAAGCACTTGGGGGTTCAAAGTGCTCACCAAAGATCTAGATAAGTTCCTTAGGGGGTATAGTTTCCAAAATGGGGTCACTTGTGGGGGGGTTTCCACTGTTTAGGCTCATCTGGGGGCACTGCAAACGGAACATGACCCCCATCAACGTCTGCATTCCAAAACGTTACTACTTCCTTTCCAAGCCCTGCCGTGCACCCAAACAGTTCCCCCCCCCCCACATATGGGGTATCAGCGTACTCAGACAAATTGGACAACAACTTTTGGGGTCCAATTTCCTTGGGAAAATTCAAAATTTGGACTAAAAAATCATTTTTGTGGAAAATTGTTTTTTTTTTTTTTCACACCCAGGCATTATAAGCTTTTGTGAAACACTTGGGGTTCAAAAGTGCTCACAACAGATCTAGATAAGTACCTTAGGGGTCTAGTTTCCAAAATTGTGTCACTTGTGGGGTTTCCACTGTTTAGGCGCATCAGGGGCTCTCCAAACACGACATGCGTCCAATCTCAATTCCAGCCAATTTTAGTTGAAAAAGTCAAACGGCGCTCCTTCCCTTACGAGCTCTGCCGTGCGCCCAAACAGTGGTTTTCCCCCACATATTGGGTATTGGGTACTCAGGAGAAATTGCATAACAACCTTATCTGTCCATTTTCTCCTTTTACCCTTGTGAAAATAAAAAAAATTTTGTAAAAGATCATTTTTGTGGCTAAAAAGTTAAATATTCATTTTTTCCTTCCACGTTGCTTTAGTTCCTGTGAAGCACCTGAAGGGTTAATAAACTTCTTGAATGTGGTTTTGAGTACCTTGAGGGGTGCAGTTTTTAGAATGGTGTCACTTTTGGGTATTTTCCCCATATAGACCCCTCAAAGTGACTTCAAATGAGAGGTGGTCCCTAAAAAAAATGGCTTTGCAAATTTTGTTGTAAAAATGAGAAATCGCTGGTCAACTTTTAAACCCTTATAACTTCCTAACAAAAAAAAATTTTGGTTCCAAAATTGTGCTGATGTAAAGTACACATGTGGGAAATGTTATTTCTTAACTATTTTGTGTGATATATTTCTCTGTTTTAAGGGAATAAAAATTCAAAGTTTGAAAATTGCAAAATTTTAAAAATTTTCGCCATATTTGCATTTTTTTCAAAAATAAACGCAAGTTATATAGAAGAAATTTTACCACTAACATGAAGTACAATATGTCACGAGAAAACAATCTCAGAATCGCGAAGATCCGTTGAAGCGTTCCAGAGTTATAACCTCATAAAGAGACAGTGGTCAGAATTGTAAAAATTGGCCCGGTCATTAACGTGCAAACCACCCTTGGGGGTGAAGGGGTTAAGCCAGGTGGCTTTTGTGTTTCTTTTTGGGCGATGGACCAGAGTTTTCTTTGTCAGGTTTGGTGTGAAGTATGTATGCGTGTATTAATAAAATGTTTCTTCTCTCCTTGGGTGACGTAACCTGGGGAGGAGGAGATCTGGAGGAAACAAAAGTGAGATGAAGTCGGCTGCAATTCTAGGCTGAAGTCGCCTTTCTCAGATCGCAGCCGCTAAGCAGCTTGAGGCCGGGCAAGTCCAGGAATGGGAGACCGGCTGGGAATCCCTGGTGCAGCATCAGAGAGAAAGATGGAGGAGGAAGCTTCTCTGAGGAAGAAGACAGGTTTTGTTTTGGGGGGAGGGGTTGCTTTGAATGGGGGCAATTATGCTGGACTCGGACTTTTGCTTGGACTGGGGGGGTAATGTTGGACTCGGACGGTTGTTTTGCTGGGGTTTGGATTTTTGTTCTTTATTAATTGTAAGTTATGTATTTTTTATATTAAAAGAGTTCCCTGTATACAGAGATACATGATAAGAGCCTGTCTGCATCCACCACTAGGGGGAGCTCCCTGTATACAGAGATACATGATAAGATCCTGTATGCAGTCACCACTAGGGGAGCTCCCTGTATACAGAGATACATGATAAGATCCTGTCTGTAGTCACCACTAGGGAGAGCTCCCTGTATACAGAGATACATGATAAGATCCTGTCTGCAGCCACCACTAGGGGGAGCTCCGTGTATACAGAGATACATGTTAATATCCTGTCTGCAGTCACCACTAGGGAGAGTTCCCTGTATACATAGATACATGATAAGATCCTGTCTGCAGTCACCACTAGGGGGAGCTCCCTGTATACAGAAATACATGATAAGATCCTGTCTGCAGCCACCACTAGGGGGAGTTCCCTGTATACAGAGATACATGATAAGATCCTGTCTGTAGTCACCACTAGGGGGAGCTCCCTGTACACAGAGATACATGATAAGATCCTGTCTGCAGTCACCACTAGGGGGAGCTCCCTGTATACAGAAATACATGATAAGATCCTGTCTGCAGCCACCACTAGGGGGAGTTCCCTGTATACAGAGATACATGATAAGATCCTGTCTGTAGTCACCACTAGGGGGAGCTCCCTGTATACAGAGATACATGATAAGATCCTGTCTGCAGTCACCACTAGAGGGAGCTCCCTGTATACAGAGATACATGATAAGATCCTGTCTGCACCCACCACTAGAGGGAGCTCCCTGTATACAGAGATACATGATAAGAGCCTGTCTGCATCCACCACTAGGGGGAGCTCCCTGTATACAGAGATACATGATAAGATCCTGTATGCAGTCACCACTAGGGGGAGCTCCCTGTATACAGAGATACATGATAAGATCCTGTCTGTAGTCACCACTAGGGAGAGCTCCCTGTATACAGAGATACATGATAAGATCCTGTCTGCAGCCACCACTAGGGGAGCTCCGTGTATACAGAGATACATATAATATCCTGTCTGCAGTCACCACTAGGGAGAGCTCCCTGTATACAGAAATACATGATAAGATCCTGTCTGCAGCCACCACTAGGGGAGTTCCCTGTATACAGAGATACATGATAAGATCCTGTCTGTAGTCACCACTAGGGGGAGCTCCCTGTATACATAGATACATGATAATATCCTGTCTGCAGCCACCACTAGAGGAGCTCCCTGTGTACAGAGATACAGGATAAGATCCTGTCTGCAGCCACCACTAGGGGGAGCTCTCTTCATACTGAGATACATGATAAGATCCGTCTGTAGCCACTGTGGCGCCCGAGGGTTCAGTCGCCACAGAGGTGTTGTACCTCATCCAGATGTGTGACACCCCACTTCCAGGTAAGGAGGGAGCACCACTTAGACTGCAACACCTGCATCTAACACACACCATATCAGCTGGTCATATGGACGTACCCTAAGGGAGGATGGGCTCATACCAGGCTGGTTAGCAAGGGTTTATGGGTGGGTGGAGTTTAGGCAGCAGTAAGGCTATGGTTCCACGGTCCGGAACCATAGCGCTTTTGACGGAGCGGAAATTCCGCTCCGTCTAAGCCCCGCCCCCTTTCTGACGCGCGATCTTTCCGGAGGTGTTCAGGACACCTCCGGAACACCTCCGGAAAGAGCGCAGGGCTACATAGCCCTGTGTAATATTCTGTTGTGGCGACGCACCGTCGCCGCAATACGCGAGGACATGCTGCGGTCTAAAAAGACGCGCCGCATGTCCGTTTACGCAGGTTTGCCACCTGCGTATTGTTACGCATAGTGGAGACGGGATTTCTTGAAATCCCCTCCACTATGCTGTAACATCTGGACGCTGCGTGTTTGGCGCTGCGCCAGCGCACAGCGCCAAACACGCAGCGTTTCCTGACCGTGGAAACTCACCCTTAGAGGAGAAGAGAAGTTAAAGAAGCAGAACACATGGAGTGTGTAGAGGTGGGGAGGAGAGCTAGCCTATAGGAGCTCGTCCTCTAAGAGAAGAAGGAGACTGAGGAGCTTCTGGAGAGCCAGAGAAAGGGTCCTTGTGCACAGACAGTGCACATTCCCATCTGTGGCCCTATCCGGGATCAGAAGGACCAGGCCAACAGGGACCGGCCCCTAGATTAGTGGGAAACCTACAGGCCCCGCTAGTAAGCCGGCGGCGGTGATCACTTTACGGGTCATTGCTACTAACCACCAGCATCACCTCCAGGAAGGAAACTACATAGGGCCAAGGATGCACAGAATTAATCTGTTACCCGACAGGGTCCGCAGCTTCTGGACTGAGAGACTGCGTGGTGAGGTGCTAGGAAGAGAGGAGTGGAACAGCACAGAGAGAGACGGCCAGGAAAGGAACACACTGAAAGGGAGTCCTGGGAAAGTGCGACCTGATCTACCTGGGGTTGCTGGACCCCTCTCCCGGAGGACACAGTACCAAGTGGGCCTCTGTATTACCGGTAACAGGACTGTGAGTAAAAACCCTGAAACTGCATACGGACTGTCTCCTAGAGTCATTTCAGCGGCGCACATCTCTCTCTGCTACATTCTTCAGCACCATTCCTAAAATATATAACATCTACCTGCCCTGGAAGGACATAGCCTCACCTGTAGGAGGTTTACCAACTAGCTGCACAACACCATCCCTTCCAAGGACCTGCACAGCAGCGCTGGTCACCCTGACCAGATACTACAGGTGGTGCCACGAATAAACTTAATCCCCTGTAAGTATCCCCTTTTTGGTGAGCGCCCAGGGCCACAGACCGGGTCGTAGCCGCCGTGACATCCCCCATAGAAGTCAACAGGCTCAGTACATAGTACCCACGGCCCTAGCGGGCGACTCATTTTTGGCGTCACGAACAGGAACCCAAAAGCTCGGTATAACCGAGTCCTGTGTGCCTATACTGAACTGTTTGTGTGCAAGAGACTTTATTGCCAGATGTGAAACCATCATCGCCATATTTGTGCCATGAGGCACTGAAGAAGAAGAAGGGCGTACCTTCGTGGGCGTGAGCTCACCCTGTGGCGCGAAAATCATGACCGCCCAGTCTAAATGCTATTGCAATGTAAGGACATGCCCGACGGCAAAGGAGATCCGCCTCCTGATCCTCTTTGGGGCGGGAGAAAGAGGACAAGGAAACCCCGCCCCTAGCAAAACAGCGGGAATCTCCCCATGAAGAAGTCACAAGTTCCCTGACAAAGATGGCAGCTAGTGGCAAACTGGAGTGTGGAGGAGCGGAGGAACGCACCTTCCCCAGGTGGAAGAAGATCTCCCAGCCACTGCAGAGCCAGCGTTGCCGGAGGATTCCTCCACCCTGTCTGACCCAAGAGTGGAAGCTGAGCCTGCGGAGCTAACCTGGCAGCAGGAGGAGGCTGAGCAGATGCAGCGGAGCTCCCTCAGCTCAGCCCAGCCGCTGGAGCCACAGCGCCCGCTGGAGCGTACCCTTGCAGCCGTACCCGGAGCGGATGAAGAACCTGGCTCCGTCACCAGTAATGCAGAGGATGAACACGGCCCCGCGGAGGAGTTGCTAGTGGGACCCCCCCCCACGCCGCCAGTACGTGAACCCGGCAGGCCGCCAGCGTCCCTGGACTGGGACAGGCCCCGCGACCTAGAGGACCGGTTCGGGCCGGTTCTCCAGCCAGCCCCAGCAGCCGCACCAGTCAGCACGGCGCGCATTTTCTATCAATGGTCCTGGAAAGGCCGGAGATGATGAGGTTTCGGGCCAGCCTGATGGAGACAAGGACATAGAAGTCCTGACGGAGGAGGCATACAACCAGCGTCTGGAGGAAGAATGGAGGCGCCGGGACTGGGAGGCCCAGCTGCAACATCAAGAGTGCCTGGAGAAGGACCTGGCGGACAAGCAGCGGATGCGGCAGTCTAAAGGTACCTGCAGGAGCCGCAGCGGCAGTGTCACGCTGTATAGCAGATATATATATGTGATGACAGTAATCTATATCAAAAGGGCAACATACTATATAACATGCGCATAGATAGATGATAACATAGAATTACCTGACAGAATGTCCAGTGGGTCACTACGGAATTCGTTATACACTGTCTCCGGCTAGAGGGTGACCGGGGTCTATGCTGACCCTAAACTGGGGTCCTGACTAATCCCTCTACCTGGAGGTACTGTTAAAGGTACAGAGGTCCAGGCCACCAGCGTAAACCTGTCTCCTATCAATCCCTGCCAACTGTAATCTAGTCCTAAGAAGGACCCTGAATACCACCAAAGGGAATGAACAGGTAACGGTTAATGAACAGAAAGACATACAAGAAAGACAAGAAATAAAGTAAATAAAGTCTTACATACAACACTCACACACAGTAGGAACACCTAAGGTCTCAGAGATAAACTATAAGCTGTAAGAGTAAAAACAACTAAGGAGCTCTTAGCTTAAGTATTCTCAGAACCGATCCAGTCTGCTAGACTACATGAATGCTTTCACCGGCATCTAACAAGCAGACTGGCAGGTATATGAAGGAATCTAATTAGAACATAATCAAAAGCAGCCGGGCGAGGCTGGACCTAGTCTTAGCAAAGAGCTAGGTAAAATTAACTCCCTCATTACCAAACACAAAGAAACAGCAACTCAGCTGTGAGAAGTCAGAGTGTGTAATCGCGACGATCCTTGTGGCGATACACCCATGACAGTACCCCCCCCTCTACAGGGGACTCCGGACCCTCAGGGCCAGGTCTGCCCGGGTGAGTTGTGTGAAAGGTCCGAACCAATCGATCTGCGTTAACATCAGACGCAGGGACCCACGTCCTCTCCACAGGACCATACCCCCTCCAATGAACCAAGTACTGAAGGGATCGGCGACTGAGACGTGAGTCAATGATTTTCGACCCATGAAATTCCACGTTATCATTGACCACCACTGAAGGCGGAGGTAGAGGTGACGGTATGACTGGTGCCACATACTTTTTAAGTAATGACTTGTGAAACACATTATGAATTTTAAACGTAGGAGGGAGGTCCAGACGAAATGCCACAGGATTAATTATGGAACTGATCCTGTACGGCCCGATGAATCTGGGACCCAACCTCCAGGAGGAAACTTTAAGTTTTATATTCCTGGTAGACAACCAAACTAGATCGTTCACCTTCAGATCTAGACCAGAAACTCTCCCCCTATCAGCCATCCGTTTGTAACGGTTCCCCGTAACCTTCAGTCTTAACCGATCTGGAACTATCAGTCTCCCTGGAAGTCCCACCGGGGCGTCCCCCTGAGCCCCCAATACCTCCCCCTCAAGCTCAGAGCATACAGCTGACACTACAACTCCCTCCTGAGGAATAGGAACCGGATCATCCGTCTTCCCGGCCCCTGGGAAAGTACAGATAAGGCATCAGGAAGCAACTTTATTGAGCAGTCATATGCGCGATGAGGAGGTAACTCTTTACACCCCTCCTCTGAGAACATCTCCCCAAAGTCCTCCAGAAAAGGAGACAAAGTCCTAGGCACAACCGCACCGATGACCGTGCTCATGCAGTTATTCCTGCAAAATTCACCCCACTGGCTTATCTTTCCGGATTGCCAATCAATCACTGGGTTATGTTTAGCCAACCAAGGAAGTCCCAACACAATAGGAGTAGATAGACCCTCCAACACATAACAAGACAATTGCTCTTTATTTCTTGCCCCTACTCGAAGATCTATGTTATGAACAGCTTGTACCAAGCTACCTTGACCGAGAGGTCTAGAATCAATAGAGACTATAGGGACCGGTTTGGCCAATACACTCAGTTGCATACCATGCACCTGTGCAAACCGAGCGTCCACCAGATTAGCCCCGGACCCACTATCAAGAAAAACAGAAATCCTCTCAGTTCTAGTACCAATCACCACCTCCGCAGGCACGAGAAACTGAGAGGGATTTGGGGACGAAATACACACTCCCAGGTTAACTCCTTTGCTCAAAGAGGCCCGGGATGGACACCCCCCAACAAAATGTCCCTCTCTCCCGCAAAAGAAACACCTTCTAGTCTTGCGGTGCACCGCCAATTCCCTCCTACAAAAAGATGTCCCTCCCAACTGCATGGGTTCCTCAGAACAGACCAGGGGAACCTCAGTATAAGGGACTTTAGTAGTAGGTGGAGTCATCACGGTAGGCGGAGTTACCTCGCGTCTTCCCCGAATTCGTCTATCAATGCGAATAGCGAGGGCCATAGCAGCCTCCAGTGATGGAGGAGAATCATACTGAGCCAACACATCTTTTAATTTGTCAGACAACCCTTGACAAAACTGGCTCCTAAGAGCTGGATCATTCCACTGAGTATCTGTTGCCCATCTACGGAACTCAGAAGAATATTCCTCCGCTGGACGATTTCCTTGCCGTATTTTACGTAACTTTGTTTCAGCAAGGGAAACTCGATCCGGATCATCATATACCAGACCCAGGGCAGTAAAAAATCGATCCACTGACTGGAGATCTGGGGAGCCTGGAGGAATAGAGAACGCCCAAGATTGAGGGTCCCCTTGTAAGAGCGAGATAACAATTCCCACCCTCTGCTCTTCACTCCCAGATGACCGAGGCCGCAGCCGAAAGTACAATTTACATGCCTCCCGGAAAGTAAAAAATTTGTCCCGCCCACCAGTGAACCTGTCCGGGAGAGCAACCTTAGGTTCAGATCCGGTTTGCTCCGGGGGGGACAAAACCTTGGACTTAATGTCTGCCAACTCCATGGACAACCCCTGCAACTGCCGGGCCAGCTGGGCTACTGGATTCATGACAGCTGGGGAGAAACTTTAGTATGGGCCGGTGAAAATGTCACGCTGTATAGCAGATATATATAGTGATGACAGTAATCTATATCAAAAGGGCAACATACTATATAACATGCACATAGATAGATGATAACATAGAATTACCTGACAGAATGTCCAGTGGGTCACTACGGAATCCGTTATACGCTGTCTCCGGCTAGAGGGTTACTGGGGTCTATGCTGACCCTAAACTGGGGTCCTAACTAATCCCTCTACCTGGAGGTACTGTTAAAGGTACAGAGGTCCAGGCCACCAGCGTAAACCCTGTCTCCTATCAATCCCTGCCAACTGTAATCTAGTCCTAAGAAGGACCCTGATTACCACCAAAGGGAATGAACAGGTAACGGTTAATGAACAGAAAGACATACAAGAAAGACAAGAAATAAAGTAAATAAAGTCTTACATACAACACTCACACACAGTAGGAGCACCTAAGGTCTCAGAGATAAACTATAAGCTATAAGAGTAAAAACAACTAATGAACTCTTAGCTTAAGTATTCTCAGAACCGATCCAGTCTGCTAGACTACATGAAGGCTTTCACCGGCATCTAACAAGCAGACTGGCAGGTATATGAAGGAATCTAATTAGAACATAATCAAAAGCAGCCGGGCGAGGCTGGACCTAGTCTTAGCAAAGAGCTAGGTAAAATTAACTCCCTCATTACCAAACACAAAGAAACAGCAACTCAGCTGTGAGAAGTCAGAGTGTGTAATCGCGACGATCCTTGTGGCGATACACCCATGACAGGCAGGGCACCATCCGGGAATTCCGGCTGAAAGGGGGTTAGGGGTTCATAAAGGAAGCCTGGCTCTACGCGGAGGTCTTTGTAACTAGGCGGGACGTTGAGTCATTTCTCCCAGAGGGACACCCAGGCAGGGACCTGTTCCGAGGGATCTTGTTACTTACACCTGGTGTTGGGGATTAAAGGGATGGTATGCCCTTAACGTCCGGAAGTGCCGTCCCGCCTCCGCGGAGCAGGGAGCTGCCGGTGGAATCTCCCAAGGGCAGGCCCAACCAGTCCGGGCCTCAACTCCAGCCCCCACCCCCTCTTCAGTATGGGCTCCAGCCCCCACCCCCTCTTCAGGACGGGCTCCAGCCCCACCCCCTCTTCAGTACGGGCTCCAGCCCCCACTCCCTCCCCAGTACCGGCCTCCAACCCCACTGCCTCACCAGTTAGGCCCCCGGGAATTAAGCTCGTCCGGCATGTGGGAGTACAGCTCTGCCGGAAAACAAGGGATACTGCAACTCAGACCCAAATAACGGGACACGATCTGGTGGTCAAGTCAATCCGTCGGCACCAGGTGAGGTGGCCCACGGAACAATTGATGTACTGGAGCTGCCGGATGGAGCCCAGGTGACACCAGGTGTCACCCCAGCTAAATGAAAACCCGGACAGGGTCTAATGCACTGTAAATAGTTTGATATTTGTGAAGATACCAGGTTGGGACTGTTCTAGTTTAATATGTTGGTGGTTATTGAACTGTGAGGTCATGAACTATGCTGGCCCAAGTTAAAATGTAAATAATTCAGCACCTCTTAAGGTGCTCCATCTTGGTTTTACAAAAAGCTTTTATGGTGCACTGACTGCACAACTACCTCAGAATGAAAAAACCCGTTAGGTGTGGCCGAAGACGAGGTCTGCTAAGAGACCAGTTATGTCTTGCAGCCCACCCAAGACCAACGTTGGAGGTTTGGAGCGGGTCCTCCACAAGCACAAGTTCAAGGACACTTGAAACCAACCCGGATGGGTTTGCCTTACAAGAAGAAGTTTTAAGTGAATTTGAATACAACTGTTTTATTGCATTTTATCTACTATTGATAGTAAATGTAAAATAAATGCCAGTTAATGTTATTTATGCAACGTTTAACCAAAAGTGCCTTCCATAAAGGGAAGTTGAGTTTTAAATTATTTTTCTACCTGTTAGAATGCATTCTGTTGTGAATGGGTTTGAGATGAGTTCTGAGCAGAGGCTTCCTCTGGTGGTTACAAGCGGTGCTGGTCTGTCCAGTGAAGATTGTGAGGACTGGGAATCAGGTGTTACTGACTGGTCTTATATAAGGGAGTCACCTTCCCATCAGGGTTGCCGGTGATCAATTGTTCTGGTCTGAATCCTTCATTCCTGTTTCCCTTGTAGGCTGCTGTGTCGTGTCTGCATCTCCTGCTCACAGATAAGACATTTTCTTCTTTTTGTTTTTTGTGCTATATTTTTGCATTTTGTCCTGCACTTCTGTGGGGGCCTTCAGGGTCCCCTCCGGGGGCTTTTGCCCTCTCAGTTTAGTTCAGCCACTGATGTTTGTACTTTTGCTTTTTCCAGTTTTTTCAGTGTCTGCTGTTTTGATTTTGTTACACCAGAGAACTAATTTAGGTGGAAGAGGTCGTGTGATCTCAGGTGTTTTTGAAATTAGTAGAGTTGGTGCTTTTCAGGGTTTTCTGGGATTGCAGTAAGTACCCTTCCTATCCTTTTCTATTTAGTTAGTTTGGGCCCCAGCGTTTGCTCATACTATTTTCTTTCTGTGTCAGTATTTCATCTTGTCTAACCGCCGTTACATGTTTGGGGGCTTTCTATTGTCTTTGGGGTTCTGCTCCGGGGCAGATAGCTTTCCTATATCTATCTTTAGGTGTAGTTAGTTTCTCAGGCTGTGACGAGGCGTCTAGGACCAACGTAGGAACGCTCCACGGCTGCCTCTAGTTGTGGTGGTTAGTCAGGGTACTGCAATCTCATAGATTCCAAATGCTCTGGTGTATTGCCTTTTTTACCTGCACTCCTCAGCTACCAAATCATAACAGTATCACCGGCCAAGAAGTTTAAAATTGTATGGTACTCACAGAAGGGAAAAAATATTGTGAAAGAAAAAAGGTTGTCAGAGTTGTCAGAGATATTTTTCTGTTTGTTGCATTTTTTTTTTCCCTCTGTATCTCTGGGTGCTGGGGAGGATCTTTTCTCCCAATGGAGTTTGCACAGTTGTCTGGCCGTGTGGATCAGCTTGCCGCTGAGGTTCGGAGTATTGCTATATATCTTGCTGGGTTGCCTGTCGTGGAACCTAGGATTCCCATGCCAGATTTGTTTTTAGGGGATCGAGCTAAGTTTCAGAATTTCAAAAATAATTGTAAATTGTTTTTTGCATTAAAATCTAAGTCCTCAGGGAACGCAGCGCAGCAGGTTCAAATTATCATCTCTCTCCTGCGCGGCGATCCTCAGGATTGGGCTTTTTCCCTGACACCTGGGGATCCTGTTTTGAGTGATGTTGATGCATTTTTTCAGGCTTTGGGGTTATTGTACGATGAGCCTAATGTCACTGATCAAGCTGAAAAAGCCTTGTTGGCATTAAATCAGGGGCTTGAGGACGCTGAGTTATACTGTCAGAGATTCCGTAGGTGGGCAGTCCTGACCAAATGGAATGACGACGCTTTGGCAGCCCTTTTCCGGAAGGGTCTGTCAGATAATGTAAAGGATGTTATGGTGGGATTCCCTGTCCCCTCTGGTCTCAATGATTCTATGTCATTAGCGATTCAAATTGACAGACGTTTGCGTGAGCGGAGAAGTATGTGTGGAATAGTGTTGCCTTGTGAACCAGCTTCTGAACCCATGCAGTGTGATAGAGTGGTGTCTGGGGCACAGCGTCATGAGTTTCGAAAGCGCAATGGGTTATGTTTCTACTGTGGTGATGCCTCTCATGCTATTTCAGTCTGCCCTAAGCGGGGAAGACGTTTTGCACGCTCAGTTGTCTTGGGTAGTGTTCAGACTAAGTTTTTATTAACTGTCACTCTGATATGCTCTCTGTCCTCATTTTCTGCTCAGGCTTTCGTTGATTCTGGAGCAGCTATTAATCTGATGGATTATGATTTTGCTAAACGTTGTGGGTTTCCCTTGATACCCCTACAGAAGTCTATTCCCCTACTGGGGATCGATTCTACCCCTTTGGCTGAGAATAAACCCCAGTTTTCTACTCAGGTGATAATGAGGGTTGAACCTGATCACCAGGAGTGCTGCAAATTTTTGGTTCTGTATAATCTGCATGACATTATTGTACTGGGTTTCCCTTGGTTACAGTCTCATAATCCTGTTTTGGATTGGAAATCTGTGTCTGTAACCAGTTGGGGCTGCCAATGTGTTAATACCAACACTCCTGTTTTTTCTGCCTCCCCCCAGGTTCAGGATGTTCCTGACTTTTTGATTGATTTTTCTGATGTGTTTAGCGAAAGTAAATCTGCATCCTTGCCTCCCCATAGGAGCTATGACTGCGCTATTGAATTAGTGCCGGGTAGTAAATTCCCTAAAGGTCGCCTTTTTAACTTGTCTGTACCTGAACATGACGCTATGCGGTCTTATATCAAGGAATCATTGGAGAAGGGTCATATCAGACCATCCTCTTCACCCTTAGGTGCCGGTTTTTTCTTTGTGGCCAAAAAGGATGGTTCATTAAGGCCGTGTATTGATTATCGTCTCTTGAACAATATTACTGTGAAATATCAATACCCGTTACCCTTGATTTCTGACCTGTTTTCCAGGGTGAAAAACGCTACTTGGTTTACCAAGCTTGACCTCAGGGGGGCGTATAACCTTATTCGCATTAAGCACGGGGATGAATGGAAGACGGCATTCAATACCCCGGAGGGGCATTTTGAGTACCTTGTGATGCCCTTTGGGCTCACTAATGCTCCTTCTGTCTTCCAGTCCTTCATGAATGACATTTTCAGGGATTTTGTGGACAAATTTCTGATTGTTTATTTGGATGATATCTTGATTTTTTCTAATGACTGGGACTCTCATGTGAAACATGTTCGAACTGTATTCCAGATTTTGAGAGAGAATGCTCTGTATGTGAAGGGATCAAAGTGTCTTTTTGGCGTACAGAGGATCTCATTTCTGGGATTCATTTTGTCCCCATCTGTTATTGAAATGGACCCGGTCAAGGTTCAGGCCATCTGTGATTGGGTCCAACCTACTTCATTAAAGGCTCTTCAGAGATTTTTGGGTTTTGCCAATTTTTATCGTAAATTTATTGGTAATTTCTCGGTTATTGTTAAACCATTAACTGATTTGACCAGAAAGGGTTCTGATGTGGTGAATTGGCCTCCTGAGGCAGTCTCTGCATTTCAGGAACTTAAGCAGAGATTCACTTCTGCTCCTGTTCTACGGCAGCCTGATGTTTCTCTGCCATTTCAGGTGGAGGTTGATGCCTCTGAAATTGGGGCAGGTGCCGTTTTGTCCCAAAAGATCCAGAGACCTCTAAAAGTAACCCTTGTGCCTTTTTCTCTCGAAAATTTTCTCCTACTGAACGTAATTATGACGTGGGTAATCGGGAGTTATTGGCCATGAAGTGGGCTTTTGAAGAGTGGAGACATTGGCTGGAGGGAGCCAAACATCAGGTGGTGGTCCTTACGGACCATAAGAATCTGGTCTATCTGGAATCTGCCAAGCGACTCAATCCTAGACAGGCCAGGTGGGCCTTGTTTTTCACACATTTCAATTTTGTGGTTTCCTTTCTTCCTGGCACTAAGAATGTTAAGACGGATGCCCTCTCGAGGAATGTCCTTGCGGACTCTCCAGAGTTATCTGATCCTTCTGTTATTTTGAAAGAGGGTGTAGTTCTTTCCGCCATCTCGCCCAATTTGAGACTTGCTCTGGAGGGGTGTCAGGAGGATAGGCCCGAGTGCTGCCCTGTTGGAAAATTGTTTGTCCCGGACCAGTGGAAGAAGAGTGTGATGTCTGAGATTCATTGTTCCGCATTGGCTGGGCATCCCGGAATTTTTGGTACCAGAGACTTGGTTAGTCGGTCCTTTTGGTGGCCTACCTTGTCTCGTGATGTCAGGGAATTTGTGCAGTCCTGCGGGACTTGCTCTCGCTCCAAGCCTTGCTCTCGCTCTAGTGGTTTGTTGATGCCATTGCCTGTGCCCAAGAGACCATGGACCCATATCTCTATGGATTTCATTTCCGACCTTCCTGTTTCTCAGAGAATGACCACCATCTGGGTAATTTGTGATAGGTTTTCCAAAATGATACATCTTGTGCCATTACCTAAGTTGCCTTCCTCCTCTGAATTGGTGCCGTTGTTCCTTCAGCACGTGGTTCGTTTACACGGCATTCCTGAGAACATTGTGTCTGACAGAGGAGTCCAGTTTGTTTCCAGATTTTGGAGGACTTTTTGTTCTAAACTGGGTGTTCAATTGTCTTTCTCCTCGGCATTTCATCCTCAGACCAATGGTCAAACTGAGAGAACAAACCAGACATTGGAGACTTATCTAAGATGCTTTGTGTCTGCTGATCAGGATGACTGGGTCTCTTTTTTTGCCTTTGGCTGAGTTTGCTCTTAATAATAGGGCTAGCTCTGCCACTTTGATGTCTCCGTTTTTCTGTAATTCTGGGTTTCACCCTCGATTTTCTTCAGGACAGACGGAGGCTTCTGTCTGTCCAGGTGTTGACTCTGTTGTGGAGCGTATGCAACAGATTTGGGACCAGGTAGTGGAGAGGTTGTCCCTCTCTCAGGAGAAGGCCCAGCGGTTTGCTAACCGGCATAGGACTGATGGTCCTCGGTTTAAAGTGGGGGACTTGGTCTGGTAGTCCTCAAAGAATATTCCTATGAGAGTAGCATCTCCTAAATTTAAGCCTAGGTTCATTGGACCTTATAAGATCATGGAGATTATTAATCCTGTTTCTTTTCGTTTGCTTCTTCCAGGGACATTTAAGATCCATAACGTGTTCCACAAGTCCTTGTTGAAGAGGTTTGTTGAGCCAGTGGTTCCTGCTGCTGTGCCTCCTGACCCTGTTTTGGTTGAGGGCAATCTGGAGTATGTGGTTGAGAAAATATTAGATTCTCGTTTTCTAGACGGAAACTCCAGTATTTGGTTAAATGGAGAGGTTATGGTCCGTGCGTATCATAGAACTCATCCTGACCGACCTGGTTGCTCAAATGAGGGTTCGGTGACCCCTCCTCAAGGGGGGGGTACTGTTGTGAATGGGTTTGAGATGAGTTCTGAGCAGAGGCTTCCTCTGGTGGTTACAAGCGGTGCTGGTCTGTCCAGTGAAGATTGTGAGGACTGGGAATCAGGTGTTACTGACTGGTCTTATATAAGGGAGTCACCTTCCCATCAGGGTTGCCGGTGATCAATTGTTCTGGTCTGAATCCTTCATTCCTGTTTCCCTTGTAGCCTGCTGTGTCGTGTCTGCATCTCCTGCTCACAGATAAGACATTTTCTTCTTTTTGTTTTTTTGTGCTATATTTTTGCATTTTGTCCTGCACTTCTGTGGGGGCCTTCAGGATCCCCTCCGGGGGCTTTTGCCCTCTCAGTTTAGTTCAGCCACTGATGTTTGTACTTTTGCTTTTTCCAGTTTTTTCAGTGTCTGCTGTTTTGATTTTGTTACACCAGAGAACTAATTTAGGTGGAAGAGGTCGCGTGATCTCAGGTGTTTTTGAAATTAGTAGAGTTGGTGCTTTTCAGGGTTTTCTGGGATTGCAGTAAGTACCCTTCCTATCCTTTTCTATTTAGTTAGTTTTGGCCCCAGCGTTTGCTCATACTATTTTCTTTCTGTGTCAGTATTTCATCTTGTCTAACCGCCATTACATGTTTGGGGGCTTTCTATTGTCTTTGGGGTTCTGCTCCGGGGCAGATAGCTTTCCTATATCTATCTTTATGTGTAGTTAGTTTCTCAGGCTGTGACGAGGCGTCTAGGACCAACGTAGGAACGCTCCACGGCTGCCTCTAGTTGTGGTGGTTAGTCAGGGTACTGCAATCTCATAGATTCCAACTGCTCTGGTGTATTGCCTTTTTTACCTGCACTCCTCAGCTACCAAATCATAACAGCATTCTTAAAAATTTTGCAAGTTTCTTAACACCTGTTTACTCTGTTTCAGCCCGCGGACGTTCTGTGTTTAACGGGGGGGGGGAATGTGGCGCCCCTGAGGGTTCGATCGCCACCGAGGTGTTGCACCTCATCCAGAGGTGTGACACCCCACTCCCAGGTAAGGAGGGAGCACCCCCTTAGACTCCAACACCTGCATCCAACACACACCATATCAGCTGGTCATATGGACGTACCCTAAGGGAGGATGGGCTCATACCAGGCTGGTTAGCAAGGGGTGTATGGGTGGGTGGAGTTTAGGCAGCAGTAAGAGGAGAAGAGAAGTTAAAGAAGCAGAACACATGGAGTGTGTAGAGGTGGGGAGGAGAGCTAGCCTATAGGAGCTTGTCCTCTAAGAGAAGGAAGGAGACTGAGGAGCTTCTGGAGAGCCAGAGAAAGGTCCTTGGGCACGGACAGCGCACATTTCCATCCGTGGCCCTATCCGTGATCGGAAGGACCAGGCCAACAGGGACCCACTAGACTAGTGGGAAATCTACAGGCCCCGCTAGTAAGCCGGCGGCGGTGATCACTTTACGGGTCATTGCTACTAACCACCAGCATCACCTCCAGGAAGGAAACTATATAGGGCCAAGGACGCACAGAATTAATCTGTTACCCGACAGGGTCCGCAGCTTCTGGACTGAGAGACTGCGTGGTGAGGTGCTAGGAAGAGAGGAGTGGAACAGCACAGAGAGAGAGACGGCCAGGAAAGGAACACACTGAAAGGGAGTCCTGGGAAAGTGCGACCTGATATACCTAGGGGTTGCTGGACCCCTCCCAGGAGGACACAGTACCAGGCGGGCATCTGTACTGCGCATATCAGAACTGTGAGTAAAAACCCTGAAACTGCATACGGACTGTCTCCTAGAGTCATTTCAGCGGCGCACATCTCTCTCTGCTACATTCTTCAGCATCATTCCTAAAATATATAACATCTACCTGCCCTGGAAGGACATAGCCTCACCTGTAGGAGGTTTACCAACTAGCTGCACAACACCATCCCTTCCAGAGGACCTGCACAGCAGCGCTGGTCACACTGACCAGATACTACATGTGGCTTCACGAATAAACTTAACCCCCTGTAAATATACCCCTTTTTGGTGAGCGCCCAGGGCCACAGACCGGGTCGTAGCTGCCGTGACATCTCCCATTGAAGTTAACAGGCTCGGTACCGAGTACCCCACGGCCCTGGCGTGCGACTCACCACCACTATGGGGAGCTCCCTGTATACAGATATACATGATAAGATCCTGTCTGCCATCACCACTAGGGGGAGCTCCCTTCATACTGAGATACATGATAAGATCCTGTCTGCAGTCACCACTAGGGGGAGCTTCCTGTATACAGAAATACATGATAATATTCTGTCTGCAGCCACCACTAGGGGAGCTCCCTATATACAGAGATGCATGATAAGATCCTGTCTGCAGTCACAACTAGAGGGAGCTCCCTGTATACAGAGATACATGATAAGATCCTGTCTGCAGTCACAACTAGGGGGAGCTCCCTGTATACAGAGATACTTAAGATTCTGTCTGCAGCCACCACTAGTGGGAGCTCCGTGTATACAGAGATACTTGATAAGACCCTGTCTGCAGTCACCACTATGGGGAGCTCCTTGTATACAGAGATACATGATAAGATCATGTCTGCAGCCACCACTAGGGGGAGTTGCCTGTATACAGAGGTACATAAGATTCTGTCTGCAGCTCCCACAAGGGGGAGCTCCCTGTATACAGAGACACATGATAAGATTCTGTCTGCAGCCACCACTAGGGGGAGCTCCCTGTATACAGAGATACATGATAAGATCCTGTCTGCAGCTACCACTAGAGGGAGCTCCCTGCATGCTGAGATACATGATAAGATCCTGTCTGCAGCCACCACTAGGGGGAGCTCCCTGTATACAGAGATACATGATAAGATCCTGTCTGTAGTCACCACTAGGGGGAGCTCCCTGTATACAGAGATACATGATAAGATCCTGTCTGCAGCCACCACTAGGGGGAGCTCCCTGTATACAGAGATACAGGATAAGATCCTGTCTGCAGCCACCACTAGGGGGAGCTCCCTGTTTACAGAGATACAGGATAAGATCCTGTCTGCAGCCACCACTAGGGGGAGCTCCCTGTATACAGAGAAACATGATAAGATTCTGTCTGCAGCAGATTATTAAACCACTGACCTCTGCAGATCTATATTCGTTTAGTGAAATGTGCTGATGAATAGGGGTACATCTTTAATTAAGAAAAATAAATAATATTAATACATAATTGTAAGCTTTTCAGGGGATATAGCTCTAGGATCGCTGTCTGGGTAGACAGAATGACACGAAAACAGTTCATTTAGACAGCAGTTCTGGTAAAAACTGGCCGCAACCAGCTTTATTAAAGTCCACAGCAAACAGATAAAAATAAATCATAAACAGAAGACCTAGGCTTGTCTAGCCACTAATTACACATAGATAGATTTCCCTATCTATCCGGGTCCAGACTCTACCAGTCTGTGCCCAAAACAACACATATGATCAGTAGTTACCAGCGTGGAGTTTCACAGAGTCTCCTCCTTGTGTCTGAAGGCACCTTCAATGTCCAGACTTGAGAGAGCTCCCCTCCTATTCAGCCGCTATTCGCACGGATTTCTCACTGAGACTACTCCTGTGTCCGGGGTACATCGAGCACCCAGACTGAGATAGCTCAAACTCCTGGAGACGCCTCTTGTGCCGGACTCCTTGTCCAGACTAAGCTAGCTCCCACTCCTGGAGACTGCTTCTTGTGCCGGGACACCTTCCTGTGTCCAGACTAATTAACACCTGAGTGATTTCAGGCCTGAGCTGCAAGTGTGTACTGAATGTAAGGTGTAGTGACCTTTCTCTACCACTAGGTCTACAAAGCACACACCTCCCTTATACCAGTCAGTAAAGTAGCTAGGTGAAATATACACCCCATTCAATACACATACTCTCACTGTCTCACATATCCCCCCCCTCTTCTCCAGACCGGAGGGCTGGTCATCCAGACCGGAGGGCTGGTTAACAATCCAACAGAGACAGTGAACTCTGGACCAGTCATGGCCCTCATCAGCTTCATCTTCACCACTGTCATTTGTATCTTCACCTGAGTCATAGCCAACATCAGCTTTCTCTTCATCTGAAGCATCCGTACTACCCTGTACCCTCCCAGGCCTATGCTCTCTGCGGGCCTCGGGTATCCTGCACGGTTTCATCTTGACCTTAGGCCCGGGCTCAGTTTCGATATAGTGCCTGGCCAGAGAAGTACGACCCGGCACATCAGAACACTTCTGCTGACTCTTCCTCAGAAACTCACGTACCTCCTGTTCCTGGTGCACTGACCATGTGTCACCAACTATCACAGAAGGTATAGGGGGTTTTTCACTTTTCTCCAGTTCCCCTTGAACCTTCTTTACTTCATTGAGCTTTCCAGAAGATGCTCATGGCTCTCATCACGCTCCTTCATCACAGTTTGGAGTTTTCTCCGAGAAGCAATCAATTCATCTTGTACCCGTTGGACGTCCTTCATGTCCTCAGCCCCTTCTTCAGGCTCTTCTGGTAGGACATGCTCAGAAGCCCCACCGTCAGTCTTACATTCTACTTCTTCATTCACATCATTATGGTCTCCAATAACTCCATTTATTCCAGCTTTCAAGTTCTCCTTGATAGCTGCATCTGCATACTCAGAACCCGCCGGATTCTTCTCTTCCACTACGTTCTGCATCCCATCTGAGCTCCCATGTGTCTGCAGCGGCAACGGAGTGACACACCGCTTTTCCCATTTGTTGGGACGTGGCTCCGATGTAGACTCCATGAAAGTGCGCTTGAGCTCACCAATGCCAGCCTGATGTCTCAAAATCTCATCTTGTGATTTATCCAGATCCTTGGTATCACTCGGGAACACCGCTGGGGCTCCGGGCGCCGAACTTCCAGCCTGAGCTTCACGAGTTGCAGCTACTGATGAGGCATCTGGTTTGGTGTCTACCACTTCTATGGCTTTTTCCACCTCTGGAGCATCACCTTCAGAGTCCTTGGCATGATGCAGATCCACACCACACACCGACAACTTCTCATCTTCAACAGCATCCACTTGTGCTGTGTTCAGGTTCAGAGTCCTGCCTTTAAAGCTCAGCTCTCCTCCTTTCACCTTAGTCTTCGCCAGGGAACCGGCCAACTGTAAAACATCTTCAGATGCCATCTTCTGTCTGGCTGTAAGGTCAGCATCAGCTTTCTTCTCAGGACTCTCAACCTCCTCTGCTACCATGCCTTCCTCATTTGCACTGGTTGCTTTATTGTCATCAGATGATTCACTATCACTCCCACTATCCCTGTCTGACCCCTTTTTCTCAGCCACATCCGGGTCACTTTCAGGGTTATACAATTCATTCTCATCCTCATCCTGCTCACTTTCAGTGTCCCTATACAATAGGCTATTGTCCATGGCAGCATGAGGAAACCTCTCCTCAGAGCCAGGCTCCTGGGAAACCTCATTTAGAACAATCATATTTTCCTGTGCCGTCCTAAGAGTGGGTCTCGCCACCGCTCACTCTCAAAATTGTCACAGGACACAGGTAAGTCAGGGACACTCGGTTCCCGAGAACCACCATCCTCGTCTCCCAACATCACCTGCAAAGGAACTTCATCACCACCACAGTCATCATTATTATCAATATCATTATCATGATTATGATCAGTATCATCATCACTATCATGATCATTATCATTATCAGCATCATTATCATGGTCATCATCATGATCATCATCATCATCATGATCATGATCATGATCATCATCATCATCATCACATAAGTTTAACGGCCCACTAGCATTGTGTTCCGCCCCTCGGGACTGCACACCCTCAGTAGGAGCTTCATCACACTGTCCATCAGAAACATTTTTTTTCCAGAGACCCTTAGATCGGGGAAAGTCATTACCGAATATGACGGGGTGCACCAGGTTCTTCACTACCCCCACTTCATATGAAACCTCCCCGAGTTTGGGGACCAAGTCCACGGCAGTCTCTGGGTAGACTTTGGTGTCTCCATGGATGCACACCATACTCAGGTGCTTATCAGGGATGAAGTCCCTATCAATCAGGCTGTCACATACAGAAGTCACTGGACTCTCTGAGTCCAAGAGGGCCTGTGCTGGGCAGTCATTTACAACCACCGGGGACACCTGTGGTCCAGTCTCTTCGGCTGAGGTGGACACACACACAGGCTCTGCGCAGGGAGAGAGGGATCCGCCAACATCACAACACATAGGCTCCCCCTCTATTGGACAGTCGGCCGCAATTTCACGACATCTCCAACACTGTCCATCACACTCTCCCACCCATATGTCCCCTCGGGCCCGAACCCGCTTATCAGCATACCCCATGTCCCCAACAGCTGGAACGCTCTTACCGCGAGAGTTCAGCGTCCGGGAACTCTGAAGTGATGACCTCTCAGACGGCTGGTCACGGAGACAGTCTTTGCTGGCGAAGGCCTTCTTCATCAGGCTGACCAGACGATTGGCGTCCTGGTGGTCTCCTTGTCCGACCTCTGGCTGTATCTTAGGAGGACATGCTTGGGTGTAGTGGTCCACTATCACCTCTTCAACTCCATTACCAGGTTTTCTGACGGCAGACTCCCATTCCTTCTTTCCTGTCGGCAACGCAGGTGCCTTTACAACATTACTCGGGGACGAGGTGCTGAGAGGTTTTTCTAGTGCTGCAATCTGCTCAAGAAACAACCGGTTAGCCTCCTGCTGCTGCTGCTGCTGCCGCCAGCTCTGCATGCTCTGCCGGATCTGCTGCCAGCTCTGCTGGGCCTGGACCAGGTGCTTAATGAGCTCCTCCATACTGCCGGATTTATTTGTCTCAACAACGGCAGTTTTATGTTGCACACCAACTTGTGCCATTTGTTCAAACAGCGCCTCCATGCTGTCAGACTTCTTTGTCTTAACAACGGCAGTCTTCACTCAAGACATACACACTCTACAGTCTTTTCCACAGAAAATTTCAGCTCTGCTGTGCAGACACTTTTTTTTTTTTTTCTCTGCAAACTCTATTAGGGCCACTGCCTCTTTAAGACTGCTCCAATAGACGTTTCTCTTTTGCTGCTGCACACTCCACAGTCTTTTCCACAACAAGTTCAGCTTTGCTGTGCAGACACACTTTTTTTTTTTTTCTCTTTTGCAAACTCTATTAGGGCTACTGTCTCTTTAAGACTGCTCCAATAGATGTTTCTCTTGACACACTTTTTTTTTTTTTTTTTTCTGCTGCTATTTCAACAGACTTCACCTTTATTGCTGTCTCTAAGCCACTGTGCTGCATGCACATTCCAGCACCATTTGTATCAGCCACTGTGCTGCCCCAGTGTCAGGAGTCGAACCCAGTACCTCTTGTCCGCTGGCCAGCAGCTCTACCATCTGAGCTATTCTGCTGGCTGCAAAGTTCCTTGCTGAACCCTGATACCATTGACTGTTCTTCCTGATTAGCTACACCTAGTGCTCTTTTGATTGGGCCTCTGATTGCCAATTACACACCCTATATAAACCTGGCCCTGTGGGTGTGTCATTGCGAGATTATTGAGCTCCAAGCCTTTAGTCAAGCGTTTCCTGCTGATCCATTGCTACAAACACTGCTCTCCTGTGAACCGACCTCGGCCTGCCTTCTGACTACGCTCTCCGCCTGATCCATTGCTACAAACACTGCTCTCCTGTGAACCGACCTCGGCCTGCCTTCTGACTACGCTCTCCGCCTGATCCATTGCTACAAACACTGCTCTCCTGTGTACCGACCTCCGGCTGCCACCTGACTACGTTATCTGCCTGCTCCTCTGTTACCGAACTGCCTTTCCTGTGTACCGACCTCCGGCTGCCACCTGACTACGTTATCCGCCTGATCCATTGCTACAAACACTGCTTTCCTGTGTACCGACCTCCGGCTGCCATCTGACTACGCTACCTGCCTCTGCTTCCCCTAGTGTTTGCAGTAACATCGGCTCCAACCCAGACGGGATCTTGACAGAATAATCTCGCGCCAAAATGGAGTCCGCTGTGAACACCCTGAGACGGCAAGTTACGGAGCTTCAAAGTTTTTGTACTGACTCTCAAGGAAAATATGCCAAGTTACAAACTGATTTCACGGCGATACAACAGGAAGTAATTGAGCTACAAAAACAACTTCTGGACGTGCGCAATTCAGGGTCCGAATCAAACGCGCGGCTGCCGCTGCCTGCAAAGTTCAGTGGGGATCGCAAGCAGTACCGAGGATTCCTCAATCAATGCCGCATATACTTCCAGATGCAACCTGCTCCCTTTACCAGTGAGAGGAAGAAAGTTTTTTTCATGATAAATCTCCTGACGGATGAAGCTCTTGCTTGGGCTTCACCTTATGTAGAAAAGGACTATGCCCTCCTTAATGACCTGGAAGCTTTCATCGCAGCTATGAATCAAGTTTTTGATGACCCAAACCGCTGTGCCACAGCAGAAACCAAATTACATAATTTGCGCCAAGGACGTCGCTCTGTTGCGGAATACACATCGGAGTTCCGTCGCTGGGTGGCCGACACCACCTGGAATCCAGCGGCCCAGAGAAGTCAATTTCGACGAGGGTTATCAGAACCAGTGAAAGACGAGCTTGCCAGGGTTGAGACCCCTGACCAGTTGGAGGACTTTATTCAACTATGTATCCGGATTGACCAGAGACTTACTGAAAGGAGAAAGGAGAGACTGCGAGCACTTGGGAATAGCCCTGGCTTCTCATTTTCAGCATCGGACCACCAAGAAAAGACGCAAGGCGTGTCTGAACCGATGCAGATCGACGTCATCCGAAGACCACTCTCTGCACAGGAGAAGGAGAGGCGACGTGCAGAACATCTCTGCCTCTATTGTGGGGACCCTGGACACTATGCCATCAACTGTCCTAACAAAAGGAGTATAGCCATTACCAACAACAGGTCTGCCAGCAATATGGACCTTTCTCAGCAGTCGGATTCCATCTTGCAGACTATCTCATCAGTAACGCCAGAAATAGACAAAATACATACTACATCATCTCATTTTGTAATCCCCATTCAGGTTGTAATGGGCACCCAAAAAATACAATGCTCTGCCCTGTTGGATTCGGGAGCAGGAGGGAATTTTATGGACTTAAAATTTACACGTGATAATAATATTTCCAGTAGGACCAAATCCACACCAATTGAAATGGAAACGGTGGATGGATCACCCTTGTCTTCTGGACCTGTCACGCATGAGACAATCGAACTGGAGATTTGTATCGAACCGGATCATCATGAAGCTGTCAGTTTCCACCTTATCTCATCTCCGAAATTTCCGGTTATTCTAGGGATCCCCTGGTTTTCAGTCCATAACCCTTCTATCAACTGGGCATCAAGGACCATCACCTTTCCATCTGACTACTGTAAGAATAATTGTCATAAGGAACCCCCTGTTCTCCAACAAGTCCAAATCTCTGAGATTTCGCATGAGAAGGAAGAGAAACTACCACCTCAATATCAGCAGTTCTCTGATGTCTGCAGTAAGAAGAAAGCAGATCAATTACCTCCTCACCGTCCTTACGACTGTCCCATTGAATTGCTGCCAGGAGCAACCATTCCATTTGGACGGATTTACAATCTTTCCGAACCTGAATTGAAGGTATTAAGAAAGTTCCTGGATGAAAATTTAGAGAAAGGCTTTATTCGACCTTCCACATCTCCAGCTGGGGCACCCCTGTTCTTTGTTGAAAAGAAAGACTCCACTCTGCGGCCATGTATTGACTACAGAGAGATGAATAATATCACTGTCAAGAATCGCTACCCGCTACCCTTGATTCCTGAACTATATGAGAGACTCCGTTCTGCGAAAATCTTTACGAAGCTGGATCTTAGAGGGGCTTACAACCTCATACGGATTCGCCCAGGAGATGAGTGGAAGACCGCCTTCAGAACGAGATATGGACATTTTGAATCTCTGGTTATGACCTTTGGTCTTAGCAATGCCCCAGCCACCTTTCAACATTTTATTAATGATGTATTTCGAGATTTCTTGGACCAATTCGTTGTGGCTTATCTCGATGACATTCTTATATTTTCAGACACCTTGGAAGAGCATCGCAGGCACGTCCAGTTAGTCTTGGAACGACTACAGGAGAACCATCTTTACATTAAACTTGAAAAATGTGAGTTTGAACAAACCAGTATCCAATTTCTGGGATATATCATCTCCCCAGAAGGTCTGAGCATGGATCCCGGCAAAATCAATGCTGTAGTGGACTGGCCTGTTCCAAGAAATTTAAAAGACGTCCAGCGTTTCATAGGATTTGCAAATTTTTACCGAAAATTTATAAAGAACTTTTCACGGATCATACTACCAATTACTACACTAACAAAAAAGACCAAAGCATTTTTCTGGTCTCCGGAGGCACAGGAGGCTTTTGACAAATTGAAAACTCTTTTTACGTCTGCTCCATTGTTAGTACACCCAAATCCTGAATTGCCATTTACTGTCGAAGTGGACGCCTCGGACTCTGCAGTGGGAGCCATTCTGTCTCAGCGAGTTGGGGACAAAATGCAACTTCACCCATGTGCGTTTCTTTCCCACACCATGTCATCTGCAGAAAAGAACTACGACATCGGTAATAAAGAACTGTTAGCCATTAAAGTTGCCTTCTCCGAATGGAGACATCTTTTGGAAGGTGCCAATCACCCTGTGACTGTCCTCACGGACCACAAGAATCTTGAATTCCTCCGTACAGCAAAAAGATTGTCTGCAAGACAAGCACGATGGGCCTTATTTTTCTCAAGATTCAATTTTATAATTTCTTACCGGCCTGGTTCAAGAAATGGCAAGGCTGACGCCCTGTCCAGGATGTGTTCGGAACCTCAGGAGAGGTCTAGTAATGACGATACAATTCTAGGCCCTAAAAATTTTTTGGGAATATTGCACTCTAGAGGACTATGTAATAGAATTAAAGATGGATATCAAGAGGACTCTTTCCTTAACCATCCTTCGGAAGACGTCGATCTTTCATTCAAAGAGGGGTTTTGGATGCAGAAACACAAAATATATGTACCTGAATCTTCTCGCCTTGAAGTCCTCAAAAGTGTCCATGATTCTAAACTGGCAGGACATCCTGGAGTTGCAAAAACACAAGACTTACTACTTCGTTTCTTTTGGTGGCCTAATTGTAGGAAGGACGTGAGGAAATATGTTTCAACCTGTTTAACATGCGCACGAAACAAGACCCCCACGATTGTCTCCTCTAGGACTCTTGCAACCACTTCCAGTTCCATCCAGGCCTTGGGGATCTATTTCCATGGATTTTATTGTGGAACTACCCCCTTCCAAACAGATGACCGTCATCCTTGTCATAGTGGACCGACTCACAAAAATGGCCCACTTTATTCCAACTGAAGGAATTCCTACTGCTGAAAAAACTGCAGAACTGATAATCAAAGAGGTATTCAGGTTACATGGAATTCCTGACAGCGTGGTGTCTGACAGAGGCGTTCAGTTTACGTCAAAATTTTGGAAGAGTTTCTGTACAGCCTTGGGAGTCACGGTGAATCTTTCTACCGCTTTCCATCCTCAGTCCAATGGCCAGACGGAGAGAACGAACCAGACTTTGGAGCAATACCTCCGTTGCTTCATAACCTATCTTCAGGATGACTGGGTGGACTATTTACCAACAGCAGAGTTTTCCTACAACAACTCCATACATAGCGCTACATCTCAAACCCCATTTTTTGCTAATTATGGAGTACATCCAGTATTTATCCCTAATCTGCCAGTGAACACTCCCATTCCTGCTGTAAATGACAGGCTTGCAAAATTACAGGAATCCCAGAAGGAATTATCAGAGATATTACTCAAGACCCAGGAAGTATATAAGGAAGCAGCAGATAAATATCGGAGAGTGCCCCCTGCTCTTCAGGTTGGAGACAAAGTTTGGCTGTCCACTAAAAACCTTAAGACACATGTGCCATCCTCCAAATTGGGTCAGAAATTCATTGGACCTTTTCAAATTTCTGCAAAAATTAACCAGGTTGCTTTTCGTTTGGAACTTCCCAACAATCTAAAGATTCATCCAGTGTTTCACATATCCTTGCTCAAACCCTTCTGTGAAAACCCGTTTCCAGGAAGAATTCAGCCACCTCCTCCACCAGAAAGGATCCGTGGTGAAGAAGAATACATTGTGGATAAGATTCTGGACTCCCGAAAATTCAGAGGTAAACTGCAGTATCTGGTGCAGTGGAAGGGTTACGGACCAGAGGAAAATTCATGGGAACCAAGGGACAACGTCCATGCTCCTAGACTAACAAGAGCCTTTCATCAGAGGTACCCGGATAAGCCAGCTCCTGAGATGTCCAGAGGCCATCTTGGAAGGAGGGGAGTACTGTCAGGAGTCGAACCCAGTACCTCTTGTCCGCTGGCCAGCAGCTCTACCATCTGAGCTATTCTGCTGGCTACAAAGTTCCTTGCTGAACCCTGATACCATTGACTGTTCTTCCTGATTAGCTACACCTAGTGCTCTTTTGATTGGGCCTCTGATTGCCAGTTACACACCCTATATAAACCTGGCCCTGTGGGTGTGTCATTGCGAGATTATTGAGCTCCAAGCCTTTAGTCAAGCGTTTCCTGCTGATCCATTGCTACAAACACTGCTCTCCTGTGAACCGACCTTGGCCTGCCTTCTGACTACGCTCTCCGCCTGATCCATTGCTACAAACACTGCTCTCCTGTGAACCGACCTCGGCCTGCCTTCTGACTACGCTCTCCGCCTGATCTATTGCTACAAACACTGCTCTCCTGTGTACCGACCTCCGGCTGCCACCTGACTACGTTATCTGCCTGCTCCTCTGTTACCGAACTGCCTTTCCTGTGTACCGACCTCCGGCTGCCACCTGACTACGTTATCCGCCTGATCCATTGCTACAAACACTGCTTTCCTGTGTACCGACCTCCGGCTGCCATCTGACTACGCTACCTGCCTCTGCTTCCCCTAGTGTTTGCAGTAACATCGGCTCCAACCCAGACGGGATCTTGACACCCAGCATTCTCCGCCAATTGTAAGCTTTTCAGGGGATATAGCTCTAGGATCGCTGTCTGGGTAGACAGAATGACACGAAAACAGTTCATTTAGACAGCAGTTCTGGTAAAAACTGGCCGCAACCAGCTTTATTAAAGTCCACAGCAAACAGATAAAAATAAATCATAAACAGAAGACCTAGGCTTGTCTAGCCACTAATTACACATAGATAGATTTCCCTATCTATCCGGGTCCAGACTCTACCAGTCTGTGCCCAAAACAACACATATGATCAGTAGTTACCAGCGTGGAGTTTCACAGAGTCTCCTCCTTGTGTCTGAAGGCACCTTCAATGTCCAGACTTGAGAGAGCTCCCCTCCTATTCAGCTGCTATTCGCACGGATTTCTCACTGAGACTACTCCTGTGTCCGGGGTACATCGAGCACCCAGACTGAGATAGCTCAAACTCCTGGAGACGCCTCTTGTGCCGGACTCCTTGTCCAGACTAAGCTAGCTCCCACTCCTGGAGACTGCTTCTTGTGCCGGGACACCTTCCTGTGTCCAGACTAATTAACACCTGAGTGATTTCAGGCCTGAGCTGCAAGTGTGTACTGAATGTAAGGTGTAGTGACCTTTCTCTACCACTAGGTCTACAAAGCCACACACCTCCCTTATACCAGTCAGTAAAGTAGCTAGGTGAAATATACACCCCATTCAATACACATACTCTCACTGTCTCACAATAATATACATTTTTACATAGTAACATTTTGTGTGCAATGTTTTCTGTCCTGTTTTTTGTGGCACTGGTCCTTTAATGAGTGAATGATGGGGATTGGGAGGAGACAAGGTTTCATTCTTCACATTTTCTGTACTAATATTGCAAAACAAAAATTTATCACATTATTTTGCTGCTAAATCCTAAAGACGGAGAGCAGGCGCTGAACATCTCAGGGAGAAGCTGTAGAAGGAGAGCAGACGCCAAATGTTCTGGTGGAAAGGTTAAGACGGAGAGCAGACACCGAACGTCCCAGCGAGAAGCTGAAGACGGTGAGCAGACACCGAACGTCCCAGTGAGAAGCTGAAGACGGAGAGCAGACACCGAACGTCCCAGTGAGAAGCTGAAGATGGAGAGCAGACACCGAACGTCCCAGTGAGAAGCTGAAGATGGAGAGCAGACACCGAACGTCCCGCGGAGAAGCTGAAGACGGAGAGCAGACACCGAACGTCCCAGGAAGAAGCTGAAGATGGAAAGCAGACACCCAACGTCCTGGTGAGAATCTGAAGATGGAGAGTAGATGCCGGAAGTCCAGGGGAGAAGCTGAAGATGGAGAGCATACACCAAACATCCCGGGGAGAAGCTGAAGACGGAGAGTAGATGCCAAATGTCCAGGGGAGAAGCTGAAGACGGAGAGCAGACACCGAACATCCCAGTGGGAAGCTTAAGACGGAGAGTAGACACCGAACGTCCCAGTGAGAAGCTAAAGACGTAGAGCAGACACCGAACATTCCGGGGAGAAGCTGAAGACGGAAAGCAGACACCCAACATACCGGTGAGAAGCTGAAGACGGAGAGTAGATTCCGAATGTCCAGGGGAGAAGCTGAAGATAGAGAGCATACACCGAACGTCCGGGGAGAAACTGAAGACGGAGAGTAGATGCCGAACGTCCAAGGGAGAAGCTGAAGATGGAGAGCATACACCGAATGTCCCGGGGAGAAGCTGAAGACGGAGAGTAGACACCGAACGTCCAGGGGAGAAGCTGAAGACAGAGAGCAGACACTGAATGTCCCGGTCAGAAGCTGAAGACAGAGAGCAGACGGCGAATGTCCTGGTGGGAAGCTGAAGACGGGGAGTAGACACCGAATGTCACGGTGAGAAGCTGAAGATGGAGAGCAGACACCGAAAGTCACGGTGAGAAGCTGAAGACAGAGAACAGATGCTGAATATCCCAGTGAGAAGTTGAAGACGAAGAACAGACGCCGAACGTCCAGGGGAAAAGCTGAAGATGGATAGCAAACACTGAACATCCCGGGGAGAAGCTGAAGACGGAGAGCAGACAACGAACATCCCGGGGAGAAGCTGAAGATGGAAAGCAGACACCCAATGTCCCATGGAGAAGCTGAAGACAGAAAGCAGACACCCAACATCCCGGTGAGAAGCTGAAGACGGAGAGTAGATGCCGGAAGTCCAGGGGAGAAGCTGAAGATGGAGAGCATACACCAAATGTCCTGGGGAGAAGCTGAAGATGGAGAGTAGATGCCGAACATCCAGGGGAGAAGCTGAAGAGGGAGAGCAGACATCGAACATCCCAGTGGGAAACTGAAGACGGAGAGTAGACACCGAACGTCCCAGTGAGATGTTGAAGTTGGAAAGCAGACACCCAACTGTTAGAACCCTCTCGTTAGATTTTGTTTCAGTTTGCTGGTCACATGACCTTTTTTCCCTATTTAGTCTGGCTCCGCCCTTCTGGCTTTGCTGGACTTCATTGTATTATCTACTCTTAAGCTAGCCGGGTGCTTAGGTGCCTTACTCTGTCAGTTTTGCTTAATCTTAGGATCTCGTAGTAATTTGTTTTCTGTTTAATTTTCCCTGCTACAATTTCTGTTAGGAGGTGTCCACCTTTTCTCCCAGTCCCTAGATCTTGTAGGGATTCCTTCCTCGCAACTATAGGTCTTCGTTCAGACTAGCTGATGACTTTAGCGGGTCTGGTCGCAGGATCAGGTTCCCCGTTACATCGTAGGGATCAAGCTCAGTTTTATTGTAGGGACAGAGTTCCCATCTTTCCTTAGTGCTTGTAGCAGTTCTTAACACCAACATCCCGGGGAGAAGCTGAAGACGGAGAGTAGATGCCGAACGTCCAGGTGAGAAACTGAAGATGGAGAGCATACACCGAACGTCCGGGGAGAAGCTGAAGACTGAGAGTAGATGGCAACGTCCAGGGAGAAGCTGAAGATGGAGAGCATACACCGAATGTCCCGGGGAGAAGCTGAAGATGGAGAGTAGACACCGAACGTCCAGGGGAGAAGCTGAAGACAGAGAGCAGACACTGAACGTCCCGGTCAGAAGCTGAAGACGGAGAGCAGACAGCGAACGTCCTGGTGGGAAGCTGAAGACGGGGAGCAGACGACGAATGTCACGGTGAGAAGCTGAAGACAGAGACCAGACGCTTAATGTCCCAGTGGGAGGCTGAAAACGGAGAGCAGACACCGAACGTCCCAGTGAGAAGCTGAAGACGGAGAGCAGGCGCCGAACATTCCGGGGAGAAACTGAAGATGGAGAGCAGATACCCAACATCCAGGGAAAAAGCTGAAGATGGAGAGCAGACACCGAACGTCCCGGTGAGAAGTTGAAGATGGAGAGCAGATGTTGAACATTCCGGGGAGAAGCTGAAGACAGAGAGCAGACGCTGAATGTTCCGGGTAGAAGCTGAAGATGGAGAGCAGATGCTGAACGTCAGAGGAAAAGCTGAAAACGGAGAGCAGACGCCGAACGTTCCGGAGAGAAGCTGAAGACAGAGAGCAGACGCTGAATGTTCCGGGGAGAAGTTGAAGACGGAGAGCAGACGCTAAATGTCCCGGTGGAAAAAGGAAGACAGAGAGCAGACACCGAACGTCCCGGTGAGAAGGTGAACACGGAGAGCAGATGCCGAACGTTCCGGGGAGAAGCTGAAGATGGAGAGCAGACACCCAACATCCCGGGGAGAAGCTGAAGATGGATAGCAGATGCCAAACGTCCAGGGGAGAAGCTGAAGACTGAGAGAAGATGCCCAACGTCCCAGGGAAAAGCGGAAGACGTCCAAAGTCCCAGGTAGAATCTGAAGACGGAGAGCAGGCACTGAACGTCCAGGGTAAAAGCTGAAGACTGAGAGAAGACCCCCAGCGTCCCAGGATGAAGTTGAAGATGGAGAGCAGATGCTGAAGGTCCAGGGGAAAAGCTGAAGATGGAGGAGATGCCCAATGTCCCGGGGAGAAGATGAAGACGGAGAAGACGTCCAAAATCCTGGGAAGAAGCTGAAGATGGAGATGTTCAACGTCCCAGGGAGAAGCTGAAGACGGAAAAGACGTTCAACATCCCGGTGTCCTGTTCTGCTCCTCAAAGGATTTCAGTTCTGGACAATGTAATATAGTCATGGGAATGTAATATAGTCCTGAGTTAAGTCCCTGGGGTGAGTAATCAGACGAACAGACCAGAAACGGACCTTCGCAGTGTGAGAAAGGAATAGCCACCATCTTGGATAGGGCCTATACCAGCCTCTGTTCACAGAGCCACAGGCTGCTAACTGCACCTGGCCCCAAGGCCTGTGGACATATTCAATACGACAGGGTTTTGTGTCCACTGTGAATAAAAAGGTCTTTTAGTATGCTAAGTAATTAAGGCCCAATGTTGAATAGCCAGGCCTGTTAGTATGCTAAGTAAGCCAGGCTGTTATGATTTGGTAGCTGAGGAGAGCAGGCAAAAACGGCAATACACCAGAGAGGTTGGAATCTACTGGATTGCAGTACCCTGACTAACCACCACAACTAAAGGCAGCCGTGGAGCGTTCCTACGTTGGTCCTAGACGCCTCGTCACAGCCTGAGAGGTTAACTACACCTAAAGATAGAAAGAGGAAAGCTATCTGCCCCGGAGCAGATCCCCAAAGAACATAGGAAGCCCCCAAACATGTAATGGCGGTTAGACAAGAGGAAATACAGACACAGACAGAAAATAGTAAGAGCAAACGTTGGGGCCCAATCTGCCTAGAAAGAAAAAGGATAGGAAGGACACTTACTGCAATCCAAAAAAAACCCTAAAAAATACCAACTCTACTAATTGCAAAAACACCTGAGATCACACGACCTCTACCACCTAAATTAGTTCTCTGGTGTAACAAGACTAAGCCGCAGCCACTGAAAAAAACTGGAAAAGGCAAATGAACAAATAACAGTGGCTCAGATAAACTGAAAGGAGCACAAGCCCCCGGAGGGGACCTGGCTGACCTCCACAGAAGTGCAGGGAACAATACAAAAAGCAAACACAAAAATAAAAACAGAAAATATCTTATCTGAGAGCAGAAGAAGAGGCAAGACTCAGTAAGCTTCCAAGTGAACCAGGAACCACAGTTGAGACAAGAACAATTGATCACCGGCAACCATGATGGGAGGGAACCTCCCTTATATAAGACCAGTCTGTAACTCCTGATTGCCAATCTTCATTGAATGGTTCAGTACTGTTGGTAACCACCAGAGGGAGCTTCTGATCAGAATTCATTTCTAACACATTCACAACACCAGGCCAAACAGTACTTCAAAGCTGGGGGCTTCAATTAGATTATACCTGCCAGCTAGACATAGAAAACACATCTATTGTGTCTCCCAGCCATGACGGCTCCGTTCTAGGATTATGAATTATGAGCACATCTTTGTAGGTACATTCTCATAAAAAAAATATCTACGTGATCCTGCGGACTTCGGGCATCTGACAGTGCAACTCCCGAGTCGGTGATGGCTCTGGGGTCTGAGATATAGAGATTGGCACTCCAAAGAGACCCAATCGGGCCAGGTTTGATCTCCACGCGACAGGCAAAACATACTGCATCCGCTGCTACCTCTTGTGTCCTGATCCGATCGTCCTGGAGAAAGTTAACCCCTTTATTAGGTATTGGGAATAAATTCTGCAGGGGGCTAAGGGAGGAGATTATCATCCCACCCTCGGACACCGAGGGGAGGGACTTTGCAGGTTTAAGAACTGTGAGCTATGGGCAGACTGGATCCATTCTCACAGCAGCAAGACCATGGAGAACTAAGGACCAAGGGACAGATCTGCCAAGGGAGCAGCGGTACACGTTTTGGGGGACTGTCCAGCAACTAAGACTTTCACCTGTGGATCGCAGAGCTCCCTGCCTCCACAACAACCTGGTAATATTGACCTCTAGCTAATACCTCTAAGCCTTGTACCATTATTGTGGTATTTTACTCTGACTGCAAATCCACTGTATTTCCGTTGTATAGCTTACTGTATATTTCTATAATTAGCTAGTGCGCCCTTAAGGCAATTAAACCTTAAAATTAATCTTGAGCTGATGCTTTTACTCTGATCACGAATCTTAAATACCCAGTGGGTAACAGGACACCCTCCCCGGCGGCCATTTGCACTAGGTGCAGTTCCCTTACTGACCTGAGAGACAAAGGGGGCGCCGGAGAGCTGTGCCTGTGGAGTTATGTCACATTGGTGACGTGGAAGGACGGGGGTTGTCCTTCACATGCAGTAACAGGACCACCGCAACAAAACGGCCCCCAGAGATGGTCCTTCTCCCTGAGGGCTCCAACTAAACAGATGAAGCGATTAAGAAAAATTGATCAGTGTCATCAGAATATTAGATTGTGAGCAACCGGTACAACAGATGATGAAGCTGATACCTCTATATTTTATGTTGCATACCCCTGTATATTATACCGTACCCCCTGTATATCACAAGTCTCCCCCGTATATTACACTGCCCCGCCCCATATATTACATCTCTTCCCCTGTATATCACACCTCTCCCCATGTATATTACTCCGCACCCCCTGGATATCACACATCTCCCCCTGTATATTACACAGCACCCCCCATATATTACACTTCTCCCCCGTATCCACAATATAAAAAGAATGAAAGATGGCACGCACCGTGTGGTCTCAACTTGCTTTATTGGATATTGTGCGGCTCAGGCTCGGGAGACATGTGCAAGGTACGGACTACGGCCGTTTTGCGCTTCTGCACTTCATCGGGTCCTGCCTCCCCCGTATATTACTCCGCAGCCCCCTGTGTATGTCAAGGCACCTACTGTATATCACACCGCGCCCCCTGTATATTACTCTGCAGCCGCCTGTATATTATCCACACCCCCTGTATATTATCCACACCCCCTGTATTACACTGCACTCCCTGTATGTTACACAGTAGCCACCCTGTATATTACACCACAGCCCCCCACTTTACACCACAGACACCCTGTATATTACACTGCAGCCACCAATATATTACACTGCAGCCCTCCTGTATATAACACCGCAGCCCCTCGTATATTACACCACAGACCCCTGCATATTACACCACAGCCACCCTGTTGATTACACCGCAGCCCTCCGGCTCCGTATATTACACCGCAGACTCCCCCTGTATATTACACCGCAGATCCCTGTATATTACACCACAGGCCCTCTGTATATTATACTGCAGCACCTCGTACATTACACTGCAGCCCCCCATATATTACACTGCAGCCCTCCTGTATATAACACCGCAGCCCCCTGTATATTACACCGCAGCCCCTCGTATATTACACCGCAGACCCCTGTATATTACACCACAGCCGCCCTGTTTATTACACCGCAGCCCTCCATATATTACACCACAGCCCCCCTGTAAATTACACCACAGCCCCCCGTATATTACACCACAACCACCCTGTATAATAAACCGCAGCCCCTCGTATATTACACCACAGCCCCCTCACCCCCCCTTTATATTACAGTGCAGCCCCTCGTATATTACACTGCAGGCCCCCGTATGTTACTCCGCAGCCCTCTGTGTATTTTAAGGAACCCCCTGTATATTACACCGCGCCCCCTGTATATTACTCTGCAGCCACCTGTATATTACACTGCGCCCCTGTATATTATCCACACCCCACGTATATTATACTGCGACCCTGTATATTATCCACACACCCTGTATATTACACCGCACTCTCTGTATATTACACTGCATCCCTGTATATCACACATCTCCCCCTGTATATTACAATGTCACGCCCTGTATATTACATCTCTCCCCCTGTATATCACACCTCTTCCCTGTATATTACACTGCACCCCCTGTATATCACACCTCTCCCCCTGTATATTACACCGCACCCCCTGTATATCACACCTCTCCCCTGTATATTACACCGCACCCCCTGTATATTACACCACAGCCCCCCACTTTACACCACAGACACCCTGTATATTACACTGCAGCCACCAATATATTACACTGCAACCCTCCTGTATATAACACCGCAGCCCCTCGTATATTACACCACAGACCCCTGCATATTACACCGCAGCCACCCTGTTGAGTACACCGCAGACCCCCCCTGTATATTACACCGCAGATCCCTGTATATTACACCACAAACCCTCTGTGTATTATACTGCAGCACCTCGTATATTACACTGCAGCCCCCCACATATTACACTGCAGCCCTCCTGTATATAACACCGCAGCCCCCTGTATATTACACCGCAGCCCCTCGTATATTACACCGCAGACCCCTGCATATTACACCACAGCCACCCTGTTTATTACACCGCAGCCCTCCATATATTACACCACAGCCCCCCTGTAAAATTACACCACAGCCCCCCGTATATTACACCACAACCACCCTGTATAATACACAGCAGCCCCTTGTATATTACACCACAGCCCCCTCACCCCCCCTTTATATTACAGCGCAGCCCCTCGTATATTACACTGCGCCTGTCATGTGTGCATCGCCACGAAGATCGTCGCGGTTGCACATTCTGACTTCTCACAGCTGAGTTGCTGTTTCTTTGTGTTTGGCAGTTAGGGAGTTAATTCTGTCTGTGCTCAGTTCTGGGAATGGGTGCAGTTTCTCCCGGCTGCAATTAATTATTTGTTGATTGGTTTCCTTTAAATCTCTGGTTGTCTGTTTGGGAGTTGCCAGTGAAATTCTTCATGCAGACCACAGATAGGATTGTATCTGTATAGACTTAAGTTAAAGAGCTCCTTAGTTGTTTAAAGCTCACCTTGCTTAGAGTTTAATATCCCAGATCATTTATGTTCCTTCTGTGTTTGAGTGTGTATGCAAGTCTGTGTTTTCTCCAGTCTGTCTTATATTTCTAATCTGTGTATTTAGCAGAGATCAGCCCATATCCCTTTGGTGGTAATCAGAATCCTTCTTAGGACTGATTACAGGGTTCAGGGACTGATAGGAGACAGGGTTAGGCTGGAGACTTGGACCTCTGAACCATTATCAGTACCTCCAAGGTGAGGGATTAGTTAGGACCCCAGTTTAGGGTCAGGTTAGACCCCCGGTACTCTTCTTTCCTGTGACAGTGTATCAAGTCCTCAAGATTAATCCTGAGTTCAACGGATATCGTGTCAGGTAAATCTATTCTATATTTACATGCTGATGTTGCTAATCTATATGTTGTATAGAGTGTTGTTCTTTTAAGAATAGTTTACTGACATCGTACACATATCATAAGACCGCGTGACATTTTCACTGGCCTCTAAAATTATTCCCAGTTGCCATGGATCCAGTAGCCCAGCTGGCTCTGCAGTTGCAGGGATTATCCATGGAGCTGACGGACATTAAGTCCAAAGTTTTGTCTCCCCTGGAGCAAACCAGAGTTGAACCTAAGGTTGCTCTCCCGGACAGGTTCACTGGTGGGCGAGACAAATTTTTTACCTTCAGGGAAGCATGTAAATTGTATTTTCGGCTTCGGCCTCGATCATCAGGGAGTGAAGAGCAGAGAGTGGGAATTGTTATCTCGCTCCTACAAGGGGACCCTCAATCCTGGGCATTTTCCCTTCCTCCGGGATCCCCGGCTCTACAGTCAGTAGATCGATTTTTTACTGCCCTGGGTTTGGTATATGATGACCCAGATCGGGTCTCTCTTGCTGAGACAAAATTACGTAAGATACAGCAGGGAAATCGTCCGGCGGAGGAATTTGCTTCTGAGTTCCGTAGATGGGCCACAGATACTCAGTGGAATGACCCAGCTCTTAGGAGCCAGTTTTGTCATGGGCTTTCTGACAAATTAAAGGACGTTTTGGCTCAGTATGATTCTCCTCCATCACTGGAGGCTGCTATGGCCCTGGCTATCCGTACTGATAGACGGCTCCGGGAGAGGTGCGAGGTAACTCCGCCCCCTGTTGTTACTCCACCTACTACTAAAGTCCCTTATGTTGAGGTTCCCCTTGTCTGTTCGGAGGAGCCTATGCAGTTGGGAGGGACATCATTTCGTAGGAGGGGATTGGCGGTACGCCGCAGGACTAGAAGGTGTTTCTTCTGCGGGAAAGAGGGACATTTTGTTGGGGGATGTCCGTCCCGTGCCTTGTTGAGCAAGAAGTCGCCGGAAAACTGTTAATCCCAGGTTGTGTGGTGGACGACAACCTGGGAGTATGTATTTCGTCCGCTAGTTCTTCTCAGTTCCTTGTACCAGTGGAGGTGGTGGTTGGTACGAGAGTGGAGAGATTTTCTGTTCTTCTTGATAGTGGGTCCGGGGCTAATCTGGTTGACGCTCAGTTTGCTCAGGCTCAAGGTATGCATCTGAGTGTATTGGTCAAACCGATCCCTATATTCTCCATTGACGCCAGGCCTCTCGGCCAAGGTAGCTTTGTTCATGAGGTTCATAACATTGACCTTCGGGTAGGGGCAATACATAGGGAACTATTATCTTGTTATGTGTTGGAGGGTCTACCTACTCCCATTGTGTTGGGACTTCCTTGGTTGGTTAAACATAACCCTGTAATTAATTGGCAGTCCAGAGAGATAAGCCAATGGGGTGAGTTTTGCAAAAGTAACTGCATGAACACAGTCATCAGTGCGGTCGTGCCTAGTACTTTGCCTCCTTTTTTGGAGGACTTTGGGGATGTGTTCTCTGAGGAGGGGTGTCAGGAGTTGCCTCCTCATCGTGTGTATGACTGCTCTATTAATTTACTTCCTGATGCTAAGTTACCTAAAGCTGGTTATATAACCTTTCTGGTCCTGAGAGGCAGGCTATGAAAGATTATATTTCGGAAAGTCTGGCTAAAGGGCATATTAGACCTTCATCTTCCCCAGTAGCCGCGGGGTTCTTCTTTGTTAAGAAGAAAGATGGAGGCCTACGCCCTTGCTTGGATTTCCGCGAACTTAATCGGATTACTGTTCGAGATCCGTATCCACTCCCTCTGATTCCTGATCTCTTCAATCAAATTGTTGGCGCCAAATGGTTCTCTAAATTGGATCTCAGGGGGGCGTATAATCTGATTAGGATAAAAGAGGGGGATGAGTGGAAAATGGCGTTTAACACGCCGGAGGGACATTATGAGAACCTTGTCATGCCTTTTGGTCTGACTACTGCACCAGCAGTATTCCAACATTTTGTTAATGACATTTTTCGTCATCTGGTGGGGCTGTTTGTGGTCGTATATTTGGATGACATTTTAATTTACTCGCCAGATCTTGTGTCTCACCAGGAGCATGTGAGACAGGTGTTGCAGATCTTGAGAGACAATAAACTATACGCCAAACTGGAAAAGTGTGTATTCGCCGTACAGGAACTTCAGTTTTTGGGTTTCTTGGTGTCAGCCTCCGGTTTCCGTATGGACCCTGAAAAGGTGAGAGCAGTGCTTGAATGGGATCAGCCAGAGGATCTTAAGGCTCTGCAGCGTTTTCTGGGGTTTGCTAACTACTACCGGAAATTTATTTGTAATTTCTCATCTGTTGTCAAACCTCTCACTGACATGACAAGAAAAGGGACGGATTTTTCTAAATGGTCGGACAAAGCTTGCCAAGCTTTTTCCTCTTTGAAAAAATGTTTTGCTTCGGCACCCGTTCTCATCCAACCAGATGCATCACAGCCGTTCGTTGTGGAGGTGGACGCGTCTGACATAGGGGTGGGTGCAATATTGTCCCAGGGTCCGTCCCTGGTAAATGGCATCCGTGCGCTTTCTTTTCTAAGAAATTGTCGTCCGCCGAAAGGAATTATGATATCGGCAATAGGGAACTTTTGGCCATTAAGTTGGCTTTTGAAGAATGGCGTCACTTTTTGGAGGGGGCAGTCCACCCGGTCACCGTCATTACTGATCACAAGAACCTGCTGTATTTGGAATCTGCTAAGCGTCTGAATTCCAGACAAGCTCGATGGTCGTTGTTTTTTACCAGGTTTAATTTTGTTGTCACTTATCGCCCTGGATCTAAGAATGTTAAGGCGGATGCCTTGTCTCGCAGTTTCCCAGGGGCCGGGAAAATGGATGACCCGATTCCTATCCTTCAGGAGGGGGTGGTAGTGTCGGCTGTATGTTCTGAGCTTGAGGAGGAGGTATTAGAGGTTCAGGGGGACGCCCCTGCAGGACCTCCAGGGAGACTGTTTGTCCCAAATCAGTTGAGACAAAAGGTTATTGAGGCACATCATAATTCTGCTTTAGCAGGACATCCAGGGAGTAAGGCTACTTTAGATCTCCTTTCTCGCCGGTTTTGGTGGCCTAACGTTAATAAAGATGTTTTAACTTTTGTCGCGTCCTGTGGGGTTTGTGCTCGCTCTAAGACCCCTCATACCCGTCCGTCTGGCACCCTCTTACCCTTGAAACTTCCGGAGCGTCCATGGACTCATTTGTCTATGGACTTCATCACGGACCTTCCTCAGTCGTCAGGGAAGACTGTCATACTGGTGGTTGTTGACAGGTTCAGTAAGATGGCACATTTCATTGCTCTTCCTGCCCTCCCTAATGCTAAAACTCTGGCGCAGGTGTTCATTGGGGAGATTGTGAGACTTCATGGGTTGCCTTCTGATGTGGTGTCAGATAGGGGGTCTCAGTTTGTGTCTAAATTTTGGAGGGCATTTTGTTTACGTCGGGGGATGCAATTGTCATTTTCCTCGGCTTTTCATCCGCAGACCAATGGTCAGACAGAGCGTCTGAATCAGAGCTTAGAGACATATCTCCGGTGTTTTGTCTCGGAGAACCAGGAGGACTGGTCTTCTTTCTTGCCTCTGGCAGAGTTCGCTCTTAACAACAGGCGGAGCGAGTCCACTGGTAAATCCCCGTTTTTTGGGGCATATGGTTTTCATCCCCAGTTTTGTACTTTCAATGGGGGGGGCCCTTCTGGGGTTCCTGAGGAGGAGCGTTTCTCGTCGTCACTTGCTTCAGTGTGGAGAGGTGTATTGAATAATCTGAGTGCTATGGGGAACCGTTATAAACGTATGGCTGATAGGAGGAGAGTTTCTGGTCCAGATCTTAATGTGAACGATCTGGTATGGTTGTCTACCAGGAATATAAAACTTAAAGTTCCCTCCTGGAAGCTGGGCCCCAGATTCATCGGGCCGTACAGGATCAGTTCCATAATTAATCCTGTGGCATTTCGTCTGGACCTCCCTCCTACGTTTAAAATTCATAATGTGTTCCACAAGTCATTACTTAAGAGGTACGTGGCACCAGTCATACCATCACCTCTACCTCCTCCTCCAGTGGTGGTCAATGGTAACTTGGAGTTTCAAGTGTCAAAGATCATTGACTCACGTCTGAATCGCCGGTCCCTTCAGTACTTGGTGCATTGGAAGGGGTATGGTCCAGAGGAGAGGACGTGGGTTCCTGCGTCTGACATTAACGCAGATCGTTTGGTGCGGACCTTCCACAGAACTCACCCGGGCAAACCTGGCCCTGAGGGTCCGGAGGCCCCTCGTAGAAGGGGGGGTACTGTCATGTGTGCATCGCCACGAAGATCGTCGCGGTTGCACATTCTGACTTCTCACAGCTGAGTTGCTGTTTCTTTGTGTTTGGCAGTTAGGGAGTTAATTCTGTCTGTGATCAGTTCTGGGAATGGGTGCAGTTTCTCCCGGCTGCAATTAATTATTTGTTGATTGGTTTCCTTTAAATCTCTGGTTGTCTGTGTTGGGAGTTGCCAGTGAAATTCTTCATGCAGACCACAGATAGGATTGTATCTGTATAGACTTAAGTTAAAGAGCTCCTTAGTTGTTTTAAGCTCACCTTGCTTAGAGTTTAATATCCCAGATCATTTATGTTCCTTCTGTGTTTGAGTGTGTATGCAAGTCTGTGTTTTCTCCAGTCTGTCTTATATTTCTAATCTGTGTATTTAGCAGAGATCAGCCCATATCCCTTTGGTGGTAATCAGAATCCTTCTTAGGACTGATTACAGGGTTCAGGGACTGATAGGAGACAGGGTTAGGCGGGACTTGGACCCCCGAACCATTATCAGTACCTCCAAGGGAGGGATTAGTTGGACCCCCGTTTAGGGTCAGGTTAGACCCCCGGGCCCTTTTTTCCTTTACATGTATAAGTCCTAAGATTTTTCCCCAAATTCAAAGGATATGGTCAGGTAAATCTATTCTAATTACGTGATGTTGCAAACTATATGTTTTATAGAGTTTGTTCTTTTAAGAAAAGTTTTCGACATCGTACACATATCAAAAACCGGTGCAGCGCCCGTATATTTTCCACACCCCACGTATATTTTACGGCCCCCGTATATTACCACACACCCCGTATTTTACACCCACCTCGTATATTAACTGCATCCCCGAATCACAATCTCCCCCGTATATTACAATCCACCCCTTTTATATTACATCCCTCCCCTTTATATCACACCCTTCCCCCGTATATTACACCCACCCCCCCTTTTATCAACCTCCCCCCTTATTTACACCCCACCCCCCCGTAATTTCCTTCTCCCCCGTACAGCATGGCCCAAAA